>NQII01003753.1:101513-107152 GCA_002778355.1 Clitarchus hookeri | reverse complement strand
GGGGGGGGGGGCTTTGCTTGCTTAATTTTGATGACATGGGGGACGGGGGTCTGGATGTTGATTACGTCAGCAATATTTATTTGATTTTTCTACAAAATTTAGTAGATTCTGATTTGAACACATATGGCAACCCTACTTGTCTATGCTCGAAAGCTAAAAGTATGGTCAGGGATTCCCCGAAATATAAGAGCTCGTATTACTTGGGATTCCCCAAAATAATGCTTATAGCAATACCAATTATTTCGGGGAATCCCGAGTAATACCGGGGAGTAATACTCGCTCTCACGCGGGGTTTTATGGTTAAGTTAGATAGAACCGAAGAAGGGGAATTACCGCACGCGCTATTCACTTGTCTAAATTTGTTCGATCTCTGGCTAGGTTCGGTATCATTGGATTTGACGTGTTCTAAGTTAATGTTTCTTTTACCATTGATCCATTTTCGCCACTGTTGAAATGGTTTAAAATTTCGTCTAATATAGACAAATCCAAGTAATACCAAAAATTATTCGAAAGTTTTAAAAAATCTCACACGAACTCAAATTTACAAAATGTACAGAGATTAGTTAATGAAGTGTGGCGTAGTTATAAGATACAAACAAAGTGCGACAAGGAACTCGATATTATTGTGTCTAAGAGAATTTCAGAAGAATTACAAGCAGCGACTAGGAATAAATCGAGTCTCTTAAGCTATTTTTCCAAGGTAGTTAAGCCTTTTGCTTGCTATTAACTAGTTGCGCCGCAATCACTTTTAGGATAGATGTCTCTAGAGTTTTAGAGGTTAAAAGGATGTTTGCGATAATATGAAAACATAATGTTTGTGAGAGTAACACTAACAAATATATTTAAATAATCTTAGCCATAAAAATATTCCATACCCAGTAGTGGGTCGATTACAGGCTGAGGATGATGATGATAAAAAAATATTGAATGCCAATTCTACATCATGCCGTTCTCAATATTTTGAGGGAAAAAAGTGTCTAAAATAAATATATCAATAACTTTTTAAGAGAATCATTGGCAGTATAATAGGATGTTTTATTTTTTAGGCAACAAACACCTGTAAAGCTGCAGAAAATAAACAAATTGTACAGACAGTTTCAGGTTCGACTGAACGGGAAGAGAACGACACTAAACTCAGAGTAGAATCACAACAGCAATACGAAAACATAGAAAATGAGGAAAAACAGTCGAGAGCAACGCCTTCTCAAGAAGCTATAAAAAAGAATATTGATCTTCTGGAAAAAATCTGAATGCTTTGTATTCTGTTAGAGATACCATGCCAAGCCATGTTGAAGTTGATAAACAGATCAATAAGTCCCGCGAAGAATTAAAAGCTGCAAAACAGTCTTAGAGAAATATTCAAAACGCAGTAGCCCAGAAGAAACAGAGATAGTATGAAAAGAAAGTTAGAAGATATTTGCCATGAAAATCCAGAAGAAAAAAAATCTATCCATGAGGGATTCAGTTGGACGTCCTAGCCTAGAAAATGATCAACCATTACTATTAAAAACAATAGCGGATATTGCTTTATTTGGGAGTGCAGCAGATGATAGAAGACGAACGGAATCTATTCGCAGTGTAAAAACTCTTGATGACCTTACACAAGAATGATATAAAATAGGATTTGACATCAGCCGAAGTGGGACATAGCTTCGTTTACTTCCAAGAAAATCTAACTCCACAGAAGGACGATGGCATGTATCGGCAGTCCCTGTTAAGCTCACTCGGGCACATACTGATCACTACAAAAACCACGTAGATAGCCGTTTCGCCGAAACATCGATCCATCATTTGGATAACATAGCATCAATACTTGGACCAGATCAAGTATTTCTCATATCTCAAGATGATAAAGCTCGGGTCCCTATTGGTGTAACTGCGGCAAATAAACAAGCGCCTCTTCTAATGCCTATGGAATATAGAGTCAAATTGCTTGATCACGACTGGGTAATCGCCGAGCGGCATAAATTGATACCCTCCGTTTATGCTGGTATTAAAATAACTCCTAGTATGCTAGGACAACCGCAATCCGTTGGATATTCTGGGCCAACATACATCGCTATTCGAAGTGGAAAGCATAGTTCATCCACTGCTAATACTCATGCTCAAGATTTCGAGACGCTTCTCGGCCTTGAAGAGTTTCAAACATTAGCTAAAACTGACCATGGATTTGTAAAACCAGTAGTGATTATGACGGTTGATGGAGGGCCAGATGAAAATCCGCGTTATCAAAAAGTAATAGGCTTTGCTATACAACATTTTAAGCGACATGATCTGGATGCATTGTTTATAGCTACAAATGCTCCTGGCAGAAGTGCGTATAACCGAGTAGAACGCAGAATGGCTCCTCTTAGTCGGGAACTGGCTAGTTTGATATTGCTTCATGACCATTTTGGGTCTCATTTGGACGACCGTGGCGTTACAATTGATGAACATTTAGAAATATCCAATTTTGAGTATGCCGGAAATGTATTAGCAGAGGTATGGGGCTCATTGGAAATTTATGATTATCATGTTTCAGCAAAATATGTTGGGTTACTGTTACTGTGGCAAGGTATTTATCTATAGCCAAAGTGCGAAGAAGAATGAAAAAACTACTTGTGTGAACGGTCCTTCCTGTGCTATGCAACGATGTGACAAGTACAAACATATGTTCAAACGCGGTGATAACCTAAAGAGACAAAAAAAAGAACTGCAGAGTTTCTGCAGCTAAAAAACGATCTGTACTGGCAGCTGGCGAAACCACATCGAATGGATTCTACCTTAAACAATCAGCATTCATGGGTACTTTAAAATATTATGTTATTGGGAATAACTTGTTGATACAAAAAACATACGTACATACCTTGACCACATTAAGCAAAGGATAATCAATGAATTAACAGAATAAGTTAAAGAAGGTACCATAAAGTATAATGTTTGGCAGGAGTGTACCTATGAAATGCCACAACCTTTAAATTAAGCCATTAGTCGACGAGCATTTAAGACTGTGAACGTAGCATTGTACAGTGTTGATAGCATGCCAGGGGCTGTAGAGGCCTTGAAAGAAAATCTTTGTCGCCAAGAAGAATATATATGGCCAAGGGTTCTGATTGGACGCTTGCTCGCGTAGACTGTCTTGAGCTGCGTATAAGCAAATTATATTCACTGTGTGAAAAGTGAGCATGCTGCTGTATATACATTACAGGAATGCATGGAAACTACAGAGATTCGGTTTTGTTATGATATGGTCTGAAGTATGTAAATCTATATATATGATTTCAATGAAAATATGTTTTATTTCTCGCTGGTGTTAATGTACCTTGCCCTTGCATGCCTGCTTCCCAGGCACATCAGAGAATATGATTAGCCTTGGTTTTTTTTATCTGTTACTATATGACGGTACTCTAATTTACCACGATGAAAAAAATAAATAGAATTATGTGTCAAAATATAATTATTTGAAAATTAGTTCTTAAATATTTATTGTTTAGGCCCATCACTGGGTGTGCACAATCAACAATATGGTAATAAAGGTATACAAAGGAAGTTAAGTATATAGAATGTAATAAGGGATTGCCATCATTATACATTTTAAGCAGGTTGGATGCAACCGACATGAAAACATGTTGTTGAAGTGGTAGAATTGTGACCCTAAGACTTAAAGGAAGGGGAGGGTGTAGGTCGAATCGGGCCTGGCCAGACCTGCTTAAGTGCGGTAATGGTGAAGAGGGGTCCTACATAAATTTATACATGACTGGTTTAGCAGATATTTTTGTAGTAAGTACAAATGAGGAACTAAATGTATTTCGAAGGTTAAAGGTCAAGACCATATGACATAATCAAAGATTGCGGAAGTGATGTAACCCTAGGTGGTGTTTCGAGGGGACCGAGTAATCGGCAAGTTACTAAAATCGAGGTGGAATGGCAGAGCATGAGTACAATGTAAGATGGTGGGCGGAGCACACATGACTTAATCGCAGTGACAAATTTAAGAAGAAATGACAGAGAATGAAAAGAAGATAACTAGGAAAAAAACTAAATAAAAATGGTGAACATGGCACGACGGAGCATGAGAGAATGCTTGTTTCGTCAGCTCGCCTGGTGGCTAAATCGAGAAATTAGCACCACTTAGGTGATGGAAATAGAATCCAATATGTCAGGCGCAGACAGCACCGCCTATACTTCAAATAAATGTAAACAAATATGGCTGCTACATGGTGGCTAAATTGATAACTATCCTGGTCACGAAATCGAAAATTAATATACTTGTGCTACCCAGGTAATAAAAAAGGAAACAAATGACAAAAAAAAAAAAAAAAACAATATGGCTGGTGGAGTGCATTCGACAGAATGAATATGGCTGAGGGGGTGTAGGCCTACCGACTAATTAACCAGTGAGAAACGTTAGTAGAGAAGGGAAAGGTTATGACAATGTGATTGATTGGAGAAGAGTCATTGGTCTGCTGGACATGGTGCTGGGAAACCTCCGAAAATGTAATTTTTCAATATATCTTAAAATAATATTTTTAATAACTTTAAAATATTTTTTTTGTTAATTTTTACCGAATATTTGGTAATTATTATTTTTTTTTTTTACAAATTTTTGGGTTTAAGGTCAAAGGTCACTAGGTTAAGGCCATGTGTCAAGGTCGCCTGGATGTAAGATGCCGGTGGTAGTCAGTAATGCAATATGCTCGCTAACACTTATGAATTAGTAAATTTTTACAATTTTTCTTGAGTTTTTGTTTTCAAAGTCATCCAAGGTAACGATTATAGGTTCTAATTATGGGTTAAGGTCGAGGTTACCTGTGTCCAATATGGGTGTTGGGTGACTTCATAACATGGCGACCAGTCCCTCGTCCCCTCTAAGCCCAAACATTACTATTTATAATTTTTTAATAATTGTTATAAATATTTGCGGATTTTTTTTTTTGAATTTTTGAGTGCAAGGTCAAAGGTCACTTGTGTCAAGGTCAATGTTCGATATCAATGTCACCGACATCCGAAATGGCGGTTAAAATGGCTGAAAGAACCAAGATGGCTGATGGTTAGGTCTGACTCCGATCCTGGATCTCATGTATCGATTTGGCATACCCTATGCCTATAAAACCAATATGGCCGCCACTACTGTGCGGCTCGTTTTTTGTAGCTGGGGGGGATCGGTGCTCTTTGAGGGAAAAGAGAAAATGTTGAGGGGGAAAAAGGGAAATTGTAAAGGAAAAAGGGAATTTCGAAGGAAAACTGGCCCCCTGGGGGACCGGAATGTCAGTATGAACAGCTCAGAGTCCCGGTCCCAGGTCCCGATTGCGCCAATTCATCGTATTCCATCTACTCTCGCTGGTTGCTTTATTTAATAATTTAAATTAGTACCGCTTACACGACCGTGATAAACTCAGTTTGTGGCTTTGCTGAACAATTTTATAACCTGGTCCAATCTTTTTAATGCTCTTTGGCCCCATATATGGGCGCCATTTCTGTGATGATACGAATATGAAACAAAAAAAACTATCACCATCTTGCTACGCAGGAAAGTAAAACTGTTGACTTTAAATTTAATATGTTAATCGTAATTTTATAAATGGGAGTAAAAATTTGATTGGCCTTTCAATATATACTCTTATAAATTTATATAGAACGCCTCTTAAATTTAAAATAGG
>NQII01003753.1:0-96471 GCA_002778355.1 Clitarchus hookeri | reverse complement strand
ACTTGATGATTGGAAGAATGTGGTTNGGTCCGATGAATCATCGTTTACATTGTTTCCTACAAACGGCCGGGTTTACGTATGGAGAACCCCAAAAGAAGCCTACGATCCGGACGGCCTGTTTCCTACAGTCAAGCATGGAGGAGGTTCCGTTATGATTTGGGCGGCTATATTGTGGTATTCAACTGGTCCTCTCATTCACATCACTGGCTGGATTACTGCAAATGAATATCTCGACATCCTCAATGATAAAGTTCTTACTATGACTAGCATATTGCTGCCAAACACTGCCATGTTCCAAGGTTATAATGCTCCCATAAACACAGCCAAAAAGGTTCAGTCTTGGTGTGAGGATCATCAAAATATCATCAAACATCTTCCCTGGTCAGCAGAATCGCCAGATCTCAACATAATTGAACCGTTATGGGGAGTTTTAGAGCAGAGAGTAGCAAATTTCCATCTCCAACATCATTGAAGCAATTGGCGGATGTTTTGGTACAATAATAGGACAACATTTCGTTGGAAACTATTCAGACACTCTACGAATCTATTCCGTGAAGAATTGCAGCTGTTCTAAAAGCAAATGGTGGCCTAACACCTTATTAATAAATAAATATTGTGTATATGTCAGGTGTTCATATTATTTTGTCCATCCCCTGTACTTGACGGACAATTCCTGTAACAGTAGATTTGCCGAGATGATAGTTGTAGTGAAGTTCTCCAAATGAACAACCGGTACCCAGATACCTGAAACAGTAAAATTGGTAATGATATTTTTTGAGGTTCTACACTGCAAAAAAAATGGAAGAACATACGTGATGCTTACAATAAAGAATTCCGGTGCGCGTAAAGGACCACAATATTTGTATTTTGCAAGACTTTCCTATGTTCAGAAGTGTGTATAAAACAAGGAAACAACGAGTAATATNGACCACAATATTTGTATTTTGCAAGACTTTCCTATGTTCAGAAGTGTGTATAAAACAAGGAAACAACGAGTAATATTGAAGAAAGGCGAAATAAAGAAAGCCAAGATATTAATAATGAAGACGGTGATAGTTTTGTAAATTCTACTGAAATACGCTCACCCACCAATAAAAGGAAGAAAATCAAAACTACGTCAGAAGAACGACTAAGTGATTTAATTGAACAGAGCATTAAGTCACNACCAATAAAAGGAAGAAAATCAAAACTACGTCAGAAGAACGACTAAGTGATTTAATTGAACAGAGCATTAAGTCACGCGATAAAATTAAGAAAGAACTTCAAGAAATTATTTCCAACCGAGATGAAGATAAACTTTTTGTTTGTCGATGTACAAAGAACTCAAAAAAGTTCCGGAGAATAAGCGTTTGGCCACCAAAATTGAATTGCTCCAGGTGATACAAAAAGGGCAAACTTTACCATCCCCTGCTCGCATTATTTATCAGCACAATGTGCCTAACACAGCATTTTGGCATAGCCAACAGTATTCAAACCCACATGGATATTTTACAACTTCTGGATCACCTTCTGCAGTCACACCACCAGGATCGTCATCGCCATCATCATACGTTAGCTCTGATTCGCAGTCTTCTATTATAGAAAATGTATATGATGATTGAATAGTAAATAAATACCTTACCTCAAAGTAATAACGAGTTTTTCTTCAGGTGACACGCTTGATCTCATATGGGTATCAAAACTTGAAATTTNCTCAAAGTAATAACGAGTTTTTCTTCAGGTGACACGCTTGATCTCATATGGGTATCAAAACTTGAAATTTCTTCCCGTATAAATTCAAGTAATTCGTCAAATGATTTTGTCGACATTCTCAAATAGTTGAAGAATTTGGGCTCAAACTTTCTTAACNCGTCAAATGATTTTGTCGACATTCTCAAATAGTTGAAGAATTTGGGCTCAAACTTTCTTAACTTGGGATATAAGGTCACAAATAGGCCATGTGAGAGCCGATCAGTTAATGTTGGATGCACCCAATACTGCCTTTTCCTATTTTTCTTTTTTTAAGGGCAGACGCTAACATATTGCTTCTTCGACGTCCGCCTTTGAAATGAGGTGACCTCGCCCCTTGCGTACATATATATCCGCATGCGCACCGCCTCCTATCCGCCGCTGTCTGAACAAAGTTTATTTTCCGCGGTTCAAACCGCGCGTTTCGAAACGCGTGGATTCCGCCGTGTCTGAACTAGCTCTAAAGGATACACCAGATCGTCCCCTTCACATTGACGTGTCGAATGCGAGCTCGCTACACCCTCACCACCTCAAACCGAGAGTTATGAATGCCATCCAAACCGTAATACCGGACATGTTGACAAGAGCGTGGAACGAGTTTGGTTATCGCGGAGATGTCATTCGGGCCGCTCGTGGTGGTCACATTGAACATTTGTGAATGTATAGTAAACAAACTTCACGGTTCCACGGTTCATTTGAAACCAGTTAGTTCCGACATCCAACAAACCAATTGATATTATAGACCTTCAAAGTTGCGGTATTCTTTTATACTCAACCTGTGTGTGTGTGTATATATGTGTGTATGTGTGTGTGTGGCTCCAAGAAATTATCCAAATTTGTAGATCTCAATTTCATTCTTGAAATAACACACCTTAGCAATCCAAAAATATAAGCCTGCAGTTTTTGTGTGACGTAAAATCACGAAATAATTTTTTTTCCTGAAATTTGAAATTTACGACTTGGGTAGGAGGAACAAACTCCAGTCGTGCAGCTTATTTATTAAAATATTATGTTAGAGAATACATTTTCGAAATATTTTAATTTGATGACGATGACAACGACAACGACGACGAGGACGAGTGTTTATTAAATCTTGAGCCTTTTTGATTAAATTGTTTGAAATGGAATATTGAGTATTGAACAGCAAGTTTAATTTCTTTAGCAAAACGTTTTTTTTTTAAGTTTATGAAGGCTGCTATTTTAATACTGGCTTAGTAAGTAGGTTAACGTAAATTAACTACCTGGCGAAGTGACAAACCAGTGGACTCGCATTCGGAAGGATACGGGTTCTATTCCCGGTCCGCCCATCCTGGTTTTGGGTTTTCATGGTTTCCCGTTTTCACTTCAGGCGATTGCTGGGATGTTTCCTTATTTCAGGCCATGACTAATTCCTTCCTCCTCTACTTTTTTGAGCAACTTGCTCAATATTTAATGACCTCGCTGTCAACGTGACGTTAAGCCGTACATACCTATCTACTTAAGTTAACCAAAAAAGTGGAAGAGAAGAGCGATTAACTAGAGTGAGGAATACAATAACCGCTGCTTATACAGTAGTATGTAGAGAGGGCATGTTTCAATTTACAACACCACGAAGGCCAGAAGGTGGGAACAGATTCAGATTCCTTGAATATCGCAGCCGTTCTCGAAGGAAGTCTTCAGTGTTCCTGTATGTTTTCGTTGCGCTATCAAGTTTCTGTGCAGCCGTGTGTTTCCGCCTCTGTGTTTGTGTTTATCGTTGTGTCGGCCAGAGTTATTTGCAAATATATGTACATACTTGTTGCGTTGTTAGTTTGATTACTCTTGTTGAATGGCGGTTTTGTCTCGTTTGCCTCGATTCTTCATTTCTCTCTGCGGAATTATCTGTGTTGCGTGGATGTTTACAACTACTACNTTTTGTCTCGTTTGCCTCGATTCTTCATTTCTCTCTGCGGAATTATCTGTGTTGCGTGGATGTTTACAACTACTACTTTGTAGTGACCTTTTTTTTTTCTTTTTAATTTTTGTGTGTCTTGGTTGTCTTGTTCTGAATTTTCGCTGGTACACTGCAAACATCTGCAGGGACGTATGTCCGAAACATTAGTACATTCCATTTCTTATCCCAGTTGCTAGACTCGTTCACAGGTATTGCAAGTTCGTGTAGGTTCTGGACGCCCCTCAGTACGACGTCCGAGTAAGTCCAGAGCATGCTCGTTAGGATTGAAATCGGGAGATTTGGCTCGTCAATCGAAACTTACGTCCTCGGTTTCCAGGTTGTCGTCCTCTGGTGCAGCCCCATGGGGACGGGCGTTGTAATCCATAGAAAGGGAACATGCACAAGCCGGACTTCCTGTTGGAGGATAACATCTCTGCAGGGGCGGATTCATGCGAGAGCTAAAGGGACTTTTGGGCCTGCTCCACTGGAGTTTGATTTTACACACAGTAAAATGAGATCTTTCTTGGAAGCAAGTATATTATTAATAAAGCAGTATTAATGCGTACACTTTGTATAGTAACAGGAAATTTTAATTATTATTTATATACTCTGTCCATTAATACTGACGCTGATATGTAGCATTAAAACTTAATGCTTGCTGGTAAGCTTGTGGTTTGAACGTATCGCATAGTGCCGCACCCAAGTAGCCACCTTAATGAGTATCTGGATTTGCCACTGCAACTCTGTTCACTTTGCCTGTCAGCCACGATGAAACAGGTGTGCACGAGCCCCATTATATTATGATGCCGCTCCAGACCAAGGTACAGTGCCTCTTCAGTGATAATACTAAGAATGTATCCAATCTCTCGTTCCCGTCATATGTAAAACATACCATGAATCGCTGCTTAGACTGAATCTCACTCGCCCGGAAACAGAATATTGCGCTACTTTTTCCAATCCGATGTCCTCTGAACCACACTAATCGAGCAGTTGTGTGGGAAGCGATCAATAGGATGTCGCAGGCCTCCGGGCGTACAGTCCCACTTGAAGCAAGCGTCGGTATACAGTACACCTGGAAATGCTCCTTCCTGTTGCTGTTCACAGGTCGTTATCTGGCCCAAATTTTCCATAAATAATTTCAGTACAGTTTTTGTGTCATATCACGAGTAATTTATTACAAGTAAAGATTTTATCGTTTTTTTGTGTACCTTGGACGTCCACTGCTGGATGATTAACTGGCATTTCCATTCTTTCGGAACCTTAACCATTTTCTGGAAATTCCATTCTAATGGCCTGCTTCCAGTCGCTCTATGATTATTCCTTGCGTAAAATTGTCTTGAGCCATTGTGGTTGAATGCATATCAGCTGCACGTTAAAAAAACGCAANGTGATTATTCCTTGCGTAAAATTGTCTTGAGCCATTGTGGTTGAATGCATATCAGCTGCACGTTAAAAAAACGCAAACTGCTGTAACGATTTGAGACGTAGATAAGTTGTAAATATAAAAAAGTTTCGTTATGTTATGTGTGAGTAAAGATGATGTAAATAGATGTGAGGTGTAGAGAGAGAGAGAGAGAGAGAGAGAGAGAGAGAGAGAGAGAGAGAGAGAGAGAGAGAGAGAGAGAGTCACAACACTACANGAGAGAGAGAGAGAGAGAGAGAGAGAGAGAGAGAGAGAGAGAGAGAGTCACAACACTACAAACTCGATTACTATATACCTACAGGAATAGCATCAATATAATATCTACTTTCTACTGGAAACGTAGCTCAGCAGAGACGTTTCGGAAAACGTATAGAATTTAATTAATAATCTTGTTACCAATACTGGAAAATAAGAATCAACAATTATGTCTGACACACGTGAACTCAGTTTTCAAACAAAATTCAACTAGTGGCCTCGGCAACACTAGCCTCTCTCGTGAATGGTAACCTTCAATAACTTTAGGCCTGGCAATTTAAAATTGAACTTTCAACAGTAAATTATTGAACAGTATCTTTTCTCCAGACTAGCTGGGGGTATCGTAGATAAACGATGCCAGGGTGCACGTGGTTAAAACTAGTAGGGGTCTGTTCTGGTTGAGTTACGTCTCTGCTTCATTAAAATAAATCGATGACTTAACTGAAACAAATTTAGTAGGATGAAATCTGGAAGGTCTTGAAGGTCTAGTTGATCTGGTCGTAGGCAGGAGTATTCCCCTGAATTCTGCAAGACATCCTCTTGAGGTATTCCTTTAATTTGCCTCGTGGGCCTATAGTGCAATTACAGTTCCAGCACTTAAATACACATCGCGGTAGCTCTACTTACTAAACCTGTAAAACTAATGCGGGCGGCGACCGATACAGGCCTGCTTCGCACTGTTTTTGGCTCACGCGTCTTCGTCTACATCGAGACGGCCTGTTTGCAGGCGCGAACTCGGGACATTACCTTAAAATTAAATTTAAATTCCTCCAGGCTGAACCCACGTGTGTCAGCGTCCTGTCGTCTTAAACCAAAAATGGCCAAAATCTCATTCAGAAAGTTTAATTAAAAACGTCTTCGAAAGTCAACCAATCATGCAGTGCTAGAGGCAAAAATTACTCATCCCGTTACTTATTTGCTATGGCAACTGCTCAGAAACTAGGGCCTTCTAAATATATTACAAATAAAGAAAACTGGAAAGGCCTATAGCTAAATATGTTGCAAAACAAAATAAATAAGAAAATTACCTGAGCAGTTAATTTACATACCAAGTAACATAGGTAATAACTGTGCCAAGGAAAAACAACATACATGAAATAAAATTAAGTCATGAAATTACATAAATATGCAAATAATTAAAAATTCTGCAAATTACACATATTTATGACGTTACAGTGCAAGTTCCGTTCTGTTTCGCCAGTTGCGACGTTACATGCTGTTTGTTGCCACTGGTCATGTTTTACAACGCCGTATTGTGGCGTACATAGAAATCACTTGTATAGACAGCTCGGGAACATAATACGATGGTACTGATACTATTGTAATGCCGGTAGGAACGGTGTAATCCGCCTTTGCATTTAGTTTCACTATTATGTTTAATTTTTGTACATAGATGTATTTAAATACTTTATAACTTTTACAGATGCACAAAAAGGTTTATATAACCATTGGTTCGTGAAATTCATGTGCTTCTGATTGAAAAAGTATCGGTTAATACTCGAGTATTTTTTAGTCGGAATTTAACATGAATCAAACCATTCTCCCTCCCCCTTTTTTTTAAACCAACATTTTAAAATTTTACTACTCGTTACGTTAATTGCTGTATCTTCCCGTTACTTAAAACTTATTTTTTTAGACTGTTTTATTTGTCCGACTAAGTTGTATTTTTCGTTGATGCCTATTTCATTCCGTTTTGCTTGTATTAAAATGTATACATTTTTATTGTTATCAGAAAAAGTTTTTCTGAAACGTAGCATCTGTGACCCTGGTGTCTTGAAGAATTCTACATGTGTCGCACGCAATAAATATATTAACACCCTGTCCTCTTCCAGTGTTTTGGGTTTACTCTCTTAGTGCGTTCTTTAGTTACAGTTTGAGGGCTGTTGTATTTTGCTACTAGAAAATCAGATAGGTTATTTGGTTACAAGGTGAGCACTGCAGAATTTGCTTTGGGTTTCCTCCCGTAGTAGATTCTTTGGTTGCAAAATGAGTGCTATTGTTTTTTGCTTCCAGAAAATTAATAATGGGAGAGCGTCTGCAGACTTTGGTGGAATTCGCGTATCGACCAAAAATACACTTGGCAAGAAAAAGTAATTTAGGATTTTGTAAATAAAATATACTAGTTGTCTACTAAAATAATTTTGTTTTTAGTATGAGTATGACTTAACATTGCAAAATAAACAGTGCCAATCGGAACAAAGCATTAATTCTTAAAATAAAGAAAATTAATTTTGGTCTCAAAAATATATATTTGCACACTACAGTAACATGTTTACAGAAGTGTACAATTTAATATATTTTGTATGCAGTCCTTTTGCACAAATAACGGTTTCAATTGATTCCAATTTTTAGTAATGTCTTGCGATACCTTACCATAAGAACGAAGTAGTGCATCTGTGCATCTTTTAAGTTGTTATCCATAATGATGGATTTACAAATATTTTCCCGTATATTTTCTTTAGGATTCAGGTCTGGCGATTATGATGGTCATCTTCCAGGAACAGTGCAAGAGTAGCCATTTCTTAGTCACGTTGGTGGAATGGTTTTGGGTAATTAACCTGTTGAAACAGAAAATTCTCCTGGAGTTCTGATTTTTGTGCACTGCACCGTAGGCTGCAATGCAGCGACAAATTATAATGCTGCGGTTTTNAAATTATAATGCAGCGGTTTTCATATTTCCTTGTTGGGTAGAAATTTGTTACTCTGCAGATTTCTGTCCTAATTTAGCCATTAAGGTAAAAAAAAAGTGTAATTTATTAAACTTTTGGGATATTGTTACCGAGTTTATTTTAACACTTAATAGCCAGACGTAAATTTCGAAGCATTATTTAATTAAAGAAAATGTTTTTTTGTTTTAGGTCAGTGGCGTAACTATACCGTTGAGGCCCGTGGCAAATTAATCGGATGGGGCCCTCCCTCGATGTAAAGACGCTCAACCAACGTTGTAGTTTCTATTTAATAAATCACTACGTAAAGTACGTACCAACACTGTTATAATTATTGTGTGCATTTTTCGTTGATTTTCTAGTAAAGAGGGTATTGAATTGAAATAACAATTTTATTTTTAGTCAAAATTTTAATTATTAAAATTCTTTTTTTCGGGCTTTCTGTTCAGCAAAAGTGTTAATGACAACATAAAAGTTCAAATTTCGGGCCATGGAATGTTTGATGGATACAATAGCTAAGTTGCGTAACATTTCTTGTCCCGTAGGATTTCTTAAATAAATTTTTATCAATTTTAATTTTGAAAATGATCGCTTGGCACTAGCCGTAGTCACAGGAATGGTTACAAATAACAGAAATGCAGTGCACACTTCAAGAAAGCTTGAAGACATAAAATGATTCTTAATGATTAATAAATCAGCAAGTTCTCTTATAGCAGATGATTTTTCTATTTCGCTAAAAGTGGATCGAAAACTGAGAATTTCGTTGGCAAACGAGACAGATGTGTCTTTTTTTAAAAATAAACAAATTCTAAAGCCTTTTCCAATAAATCGGCGTCATTAAAATTTTGCAAAGTGGCAGGTTGCAAGACACTGAAATTGGAAACAATTTCATTCATTCCAAGGAAACGCGATCTCAGTTGAGTAATGGTGATGTCCAATACACGATATAATACCTTCACTTTAAACAATCTTTCGGGATCTTGGAGACGTTCTTCCTCGCAAATTTCATCAAAATGACGTTTCACCTTCCTCTGACNAAAAATACACTTGGCAAGAAAAAGTAATTTAGGATTTTGTAAATAAAATATACTAGTTGTCTACTAAAATAATTTTTTTTTTAGTATGAGTATGACTTAACATTGCAAAATAAACAGTGCCAATCGGAACAAAGCATTAATTCTTAAAATAAAGAAAATTAATTTTGGTCTCAAAAATATATATTTGCACACTACAGTAACATGTTTACAGGAGTGTACAATTTAATATATTTTGTATGCAGTCCTTTTGCACAAATAACGGTTTCAATTGATTCCAATTTTTAGTAATGTCTTGCGATACCTTACCATAAGAACGAAGTAGTGCATCTGTGCATCTTTTAAGTTGTTATCCATAATGATGGATTTACAAATATTTTCCCGTATATTTTCTTTAGGATTCAGGTCTGGCGATTATGATGGTCATCTTCCAGGAACAGTGCAAGAGTAGCCATTTCTTAGTCACGTTGGTGGAATGGTTTTGGGTAATTAACCTGTTGAAACAGAAAATTCTCCTGGAGTTCTGATTTTTGTGCACTGCACCGTAGGCTGCAATGCAGCGACAAATTATAATGCAGCGGTTTTCATATTTCTTTGTTGGGTAGAAATTTGTTACTCTGCAGATTTCTGTCCTAATTTAGCCATTAAGGTAAAAAAAAAAAAATGTGTAATTTAATTAAACTTTTGGAATATTGTTACANATATTGTTACCGAGTTTATTTTAACACTTAATAGCCAGACGTAAATTTCGAAGCATTATTTAATTAAAGAAAATGTTTTTTTGTTTTAGGTCAGTGGCGTAACTATACCGTTGAGGCCCGTGGCAAATTCATCGGATGGGGCCCTCCCTCGATGTAAAGAAGCTCAACCAACGTTGTAGTTTCTTTTAATAAATCACTACGTAAAGTACGTACCAACACTATTATAATTATTGTGTGCATTTTTCGTTGATTTTCTAGTAAAGAGGGTATTGAATTGAAATAACAATTTTATTTTTAGTCAAAATTTTAATTATTAAAATTATTTTTTTCGGGCTTTCTGTTCAGCAAAAGTGTTAATGACAACATCAAAGTTCAAATTTCGGGCCATGGAATGTTCGATGGATATAATAACTAAGTTGCGTAACATTTCTTGTCCCATAGGATTTCTTAAATCAATTTTTATCAATTTTAA
Source organism: Clitarchus hookeri (assembly GCA_002778355.1). Classification (NCBI taxonomy): domain Eukaryota; kingdom Metazoa; phylum Arthropoda; class Insecta; order Phasmatodea; family Phasmatidae; genus Clitarchus; species Clitarchus hookeri. The sequence continues at coordinate 86,280 of NQII01003753.1, read as the reverse complement.
TTTTGAAAATGATCGCTTGGCACTAGCCGTAGTCACAGGAATGGTTACAAATAACAGAAATGCAGTGCACACTTCAAGAAAGCTTGAAGACATAAAATGATTCTTAATGATTAATAAATCAGCAAGTTCTCTTATAGCAGATGATTTTTCTATTTCGCTAAAAGTGGATCGAAAACTGAGAATTTCGTTGGCAAACGAGACAGATGTGTCTTTTTTTAAAAATAAACAAATTCTAAAGCCTTTTCCAATCAATCGGCGTCATTAAAATTTTGCAAAGTGGCAGGTTGCAAGACACTGAAATTGGAAACAATTTCATTCATTCCAAGGAAACGCGATCTCAGTTGAGTAATGGTGAAGTCCAATACACGATAGAATACCTTCACTTTAAACCAGCTTTCGGGATCTTGGAGACGTTCATCCTCGCAAATTTCATCAAAATGACGTTTCATCTTCCTCTGACGAGTTTTAGGAAATTCAGGGTTGATAGACCATTTTTCTGCTACACTATTTGCTTGCGTTTTTAAATCTCCAAATTCATGTCGATACTTTTCAAGTTCTTCCAGACAGAGTTACAAATGCTTTGAGGCATTTGAAAGATCGATGGCTTTAGACTGAAGTGCTTTAGAGGCCGCGTCGATGGTCTGTAAAATTTNTTTGAGGCATTTGAAAGATCGATGGCTTTAGACTGAAGTGCTTTAGAGGCCGCGTCGATGGTCTGTAAAATTTTGCTATGGAAAACCAGTACCATAACAAAGTTGTAGTTTTCGCCCTTCTTCAGTGAAATAACTTAATTTCTCTCATCTGCTTTGGAATTAAATAGAATGGTTTTTGTTAGCGCTTTTTGAACGTCAACAAACCGAACTTTTAAAGCAAAAATGGCATCGAAACGTCCTGCCCATCTAGTTGGATTTAATGTTTTTAATNAAACCGAACTTTTAAAGCAAAAATGGCATCGAAACGTCCTGCCCATCTAGTTGGATTTAATGTTTTTAATGTTACCTAAGTTGAAGACTCCCCTTCTTTACTAGATATAAAACTTGAAAGTATATTCCATCTTTTGATACTATATCCAAAAAAATTATAAATTTGTTGCGCGGTTTCAAAAATATTTGCATTTCTATAACCTCTTTTACTGCATCATTAACTACGAGATTTAAATTATGAGCAGCACAATGGACATACACCGCATTTTGCTCGATATCTCTTATAAGTTTTTGAACTCTACCATAAGTGCCGTTCATGTTATTAGCACCGCCTTGTTCTTGTCCACGACACTTATTCAGAGGAATATTTTTATCATTTATGGATTTTATAATCTGGTTGGACATTGATAAGGCAGTTTGATCCTAACTTCATGAAATGCTAAAAATGACTCTTTAATTACGAGCGCCTTTGGAGTTCCATTTTCATCTTACTCGATCACACAGTAACGGTAAAGTTCACGCAATTGATCTGTTTTCGAAATATCTTGAGTCGTATATAATGGAGTAAAATGGTGCGGTTATTATTTCATTTACAAACGCGTTTTCCTCTTTTTGAACCAGAACAGCAATGAGCTCATTTTGTATTTTTGGACTTAATTTTTTTGTCTGGCCCTTTGGTTTACTTAACAATTCTTGTAAAACAGCATCGTATTTCGCTAATAACTCAACAATACTAAAAAAATTTCCTCTTGGACTTGAATCATTGCTGTATACCTTTTCTCCATGGCCACGAAAAGCTAAATTATAGGTTGAAAGTGTCAGTAACATCAAGGAGTCTAGTGAGTACTTGGCGCCAAAAAGATTTTTCTTTCTTGATTATGGACTCTTGCTCATCATCTAGTGTTCCATGTAACCGCCATTGTTGATATAAAAGACATGAATCCAAATTATTTTTCGATGTCTCGTGTCTTTCTATGGCTTCTACAANAACCGCCATTGTTGATATAAAAGACATGAATCCAAATTATTTTTCGATGTCTCGTGTCTTTCTATGGCTTCTACAACATGTTTCCAATCGTCATAACCTTCTATCCAAACATTTTGTATATTTTTAGATGCCCTATTTGCGAATAACCAACANCATAACCTTCTATCCAAACATTTTGTATATTTTTAGATGCCCTATTTGCGAATAACCAACATGGTTCACAATATGCTTTTTGAAGCAATAGAGAATAGGACAGCCATGTACGTTCTAGTTTTACGCCAGACTTAGAAACAATATAATAATATTTTTCCAAGAAAGATCTATTGTCACTGTCTTTTAATAAGGGGTCTTTAGGTTTACAGTGTCCGTTTTCGATCATAAACCGTTTCACTTAATCATTTAGTTCTTTAAAATTACCCTTAGCAGTAACATATGGCAAAGATGTAATTTTTTCCACATAAAAAATGATTCACTTTGAGTTTTGCTCGTACCTGGTTGTGGTTGCTCTGGATCTAGATATTCACTGTTGTCGGGCTCTGCAATACCGCCACTTTTAGTCACGTCAGTTTCTTCATTTACGCAGCACTGTTCAATTGATTCTTCATATATAAAATTTTCATTCTTACAGTACTGACTTATTTTAGGCAACTTTTTATTTTTTTCTTTAGACTCCTCCTTTTTCTTTCGTTTTTCGCTCCCACTTAGATACTGCCTAGAACTAGACATATTGNTCTGGATCTAGATATTCACTGTTGTCGGGCTCTGCAATACCGCCACTTTTAGTCACGTCAGTTTCTTCATTTACGCCGCACTGTTCAATTGATTCTTCATATATAAAATTTTCATTCTTACAGTACTGACTTATTTTAGGCAACTTTTTCTTTTTTTCTTTAGACTCCTCCTTTTTCTTTCGTTTTTCGCTCCCACTTAGATACTGCCTAGAACTAGACATATTGTTATATAATTTCCACAATTAACTAATTAACTTTGCAAATGATAGCGAATCCGATAAAACAAAAACTGTGATATCGAAAAAAAAATCTATTCCACAAACAACCAATTCTCATAACAATCAAATGATGTATGCGTAGTGGAGCCTTTCTTATACTTACAAAACAGAAAGCGGGGATTCCCCGAGCGTCACTATTACTAGAGCCCGCGCTAAAATATGAACTTAGCTGCTACGATGGAAAGTGGTATACACGATAACTTAAAACTTAACATAAGGACTGTGACCGAGATCGTAGTCGAACAAGCAAACCTTCCGGTCGGTACGCTACTTGCGGGTAAATAAAATGTGCGAAAACGTAGGTTAACGTCAGCACTTCGCAGTCGCTGTTTTTGGAATGACCAGACCCAGCATATGCTCAAGGTCAAGGTGGCGTCTGGCTGCCGATGGTAGTGGCGGGCAGGCAGACGCGAATGATTTTGCATTTTTTTTTAACGAGTTATGCGCATAAAACATTAGCTATTTGTCAGGCAATGTGGTCTCCCGGAGGGAGGGGAGGGAGTGTATAATCATTGCCGTTGCAAGTCTCTCTGGTGTTTAACTTGTAAATGGGCAAGCGGAAATATACTGACATCACGCTAACTTGTTTACGCCCAGCAAAAGTGATGTTAGCTCCCTTCCAGCCGGTAAACAACCACAAGTGTAATACTTAACGGTTGCTGGATTTGGCATATAAACGAATTTTTCTGTGTTAAATTGATTATAACTTGTAATCGTCTTTAGACCAATTACAGGTACGGATTAATACGTAAAAGCGCAAATAGGAGTAAAGATGGTAACAATGTTTGTAACTAGTTGATGGAGAAAAAAATTGAATAAACAGCAGCACTGGATGTGTTATTTGGCATATAAATGAGTATTTATTGCAAGCGCTATAGGTGCAATATGCCCAGCAGTTAACTTGTGGAACGTGTTGCAGCATACTGTGTACTGTGTCGAACCGCAGTGCAAGACACTGTATACATCCAAAGTAATGTATTATTCATGATCTGGGTTGGTGTCAGAATGGCGCTTGTCTCTTTCAGCCTCCTGTCAAGACCTCTTTGTTAAGAGCCGCCCAAATCTCTCGATCTCTAAACTCTTTCAGCCTGCGACAATCAATACATAAACTTTACACCAACTTACAGTGTATCTGCCAGGTATCTGGTTCAATTCCTGCTTCGACATGATGGACAGTTCTGAGTGAAGTTTTGTGTGCGGATTGGTCTGACCTTCAACTGGTGCTTCAACTAATCCCAAAGGTGTTCAAAAATAAAATTAAGGGGGTAAGCGTACATGTCATGGCGCCAAGAAAGTGTGGAATTATACTAAAGCTGTAATCGTAGTCGATTTACGGTTACTTCCAACTTTTCTGAAACCCTGCTCAAGTTCTGCTTCCAGGATAACTCTCCGCCACATGCAAAGAAAGCTTAACCGAGTCTATAAAATAACACCAAAGAGACGTGCGCATTCGTACGCATTCAGTGTAATACAATTTCGCATAAAAAAAACTATTTCTTACTAGGCATTACCAACATACTTATTTTCTCCCTGTGTTTATTAATCCTACTAATATTATAAATGCTAAAGTCTGCGTATGTGTATGTGCGTGTGTATATGTTTGTTACCACTCAGCTCCATTACGGCTGAACGGATTTTGATGATATTTGGTACGCAGGTACTTTAGGTCCTGGAATAGTACATAGGATACTTTTTATCCCTGAAAATTGTACGGTTCCTGTGGAATAACAACAAAACGTAATTCTGCAATGGCTGGGAACGTGACCGAAATATTTTTTTCCTCTGGTGTCAGAGTTTATCAGGCCGCCCAAGGACCTCTGAAATGGCTTAACGACTGCTGTCAATCGATAACAACCGGGACCGAATATTTAACGCGCCTTCCGAAGCCCGGAAGAGCTCAGATGTTATGCCACTAAACGGCTATCCATCCAAATGTGTGCCGCTGGGAACTTTGTTTAACTTTGGTGATTGATTAAGATCCCTCAGCCAAACACAAAAAGTAGTACCGAGGTACACTTATTTCTAAAGCTACAACTTGATGAAACTCACGTTTTGATTTTCATACATCGACGCTGGAAAGCGTAAATGTGGTAACTACGCGATAGTTGCACAGATACACTCCAAAAACAATACCCTACTTCTTGGCTATCGGGTAAAAAATATTTCCTTCCTTTTGGGTTGCCGTAATCAGTTAAAAACCTAGGCAAACATAGTACAATGTTATAATTCTGTTTTCACATAAACGAATTGTCTTTTCCCAATTTATTTATTAGTGTATCACTGTAAAACNTACAATGTTATAATTCTGTTTTCACATAAACGAATTGTCTTTTCCCAATTTATTTATTAGTGTATCACTGTAAAACGCAATTGTACCCGGGCGAAGCCGGGCCGGTTCGCTAGTATTACTTATAAATATTAATAATACTTATAAATTAAATANGCAATTGTACCCGGGCGAAGCCGGGCCGGTTCGCTAGTATTACTTATAAATATTAATAATACTTATAAATTAAATATTATAATTTGCAGATAAAATATAAGTAAAAGTTCAATTTAACTAAAAATAAGGTAAAGTATAAAATGCTTGTTATACATTATATATTTAGGAAACTTTTAAACATGCCATTACATGGGGTGATTTTTCAAATGTTTGATTCGAAATGTGCGAAGAAATCGCGAATAGACCACAGCAGCATTCTCAGTTATCATTTAAATAACTCGCATGTAATTTGATACGCAGTCAGTCCACATGCGTACCACCGCAGCGAACCTGGTTCGATTCTCGGTGTGGTCACATTGAAACGTGGCGGATATTGTCTTAGGCAGGGGGTTTTCTCGCGGTACTCGTGGTTTTCCCACCATTGCATTCGGTCGCTGCTCCATCTCCACATCTATTCACTACCACTGTAGACCTCAACTAAGCGCCGCCCGAATCTTCCGTTACGATCACTTGTTGGTGATTTGCGTGTTTTACGAAAACTTTTACTAAAATAATTTCAGTTTATAATTAAGGAAATACAATTTTCGATAAAAGTAAGTTGAGATTAAGTGTTGCGTTTGAATTGAAATATTGCCATAAAACAAGTTTTTTTATCGCTTAATTAAAAATAATGCAAATAAATAGGATTGCTATGGAAACTTCCTGCACCTACGATTGAGAGAACGGAAAAAATGGATAAGAAAAAGATAGCGGCTCCCTTTAATACCTAGTTTGCCCCGGGTGACAGGTGTATTTGTAGCTGTGTTTTCTGCAATGTAAGNAGATAGCGGCTCCCTTTAATACCTAGTTTGCCCCGGGTGACAGGTGTATTTGTAGCTGTGTTTTCTGCAATGTAAGGCCTGTTGCGCTAAACGCACTGTAGTGCAGTGTAAATGATGCAAACAATTGCTGTATGGGTAGTTCATTTAAACGTTTAAATAGGTGTTTTTTCATGTCTTAACGTATTCATATTTAAAGTAAAAATAGTTAGAAGTAAAATCCCTGCCTTAGGTGAACTAAGTGTTGGGTCAAAAAGAAAAAAAAAAAGTAACATGCCACTCCTGCAATTTAAGAAAAACACTTTACATGAAACAAAAAATTGTGTTCAAATNAGATAGCGGCTCCCTTTAATACCTAGTTTGCCCCGGGTGACAGGTGTATTTGTAGCTGTGTTTTCTGCAATGTAAGTCCTGTTGCGCTAAACGCACTGTAGTGCAGTGTAAATGATGAAAACAATTGCTGTATTGGTAGTTCATTTAAACGTTTAAATATGTGTTTTTTCATGTCTTAACGTATTCATATTTAAAGTAAAACTAGTTAGAAGTAAAATCCCTGCCTTAGGTGAACTAAGTGTTGGGTCAAAAAGAAAAAAAAAAAAGTAACATGCCACTCCTGCAATTTAAGAAAAACACTTTACATGAAACAAAAAATTGTGTTTAAATAACATTTTGAAATTAGTATGAATCGATATACTAAGTTAAAATGATATGCTAAAAATATTGGCGAATATTCAAATGATTCTGTTTTTTTTCATCGAGTTATCATTGACGAGTCACGAAATCACAAAATTGTCTAAAAAAAAATTATATTAAAAAAAGTTTGGCTTTTGGACAATTTTAGCATAGTTGAGCAGCATTCACTTGAAAAATTTACAGATGCGTTATTAATTGGTGTTGCTTTATGTCAATATTGTCTCAATTTTTTGTAATTACTGGAACATCAGTGTAAACTTTTCTCACAATTTCGAAAGTTCTAGGCTACCGACGGTATTATTTTTAAATTAACGGTATCGCCATTTTCATTTTTATTGGTTCACGATGTCGCAGATAGTAAATAATGTTTCACCGTCCTGCGTATGATGTAGAGGAAGGTTGTTTGTATGTACAGCTGCACATTTTCGTATTCAAACGCCCACACCAGATCCCCCTCACCAGTTTATCTAGAGGTCGATTATACGCACTTGGGCTGGACATTGAACCAACTTAGTCCATTTCATATACGGGCGTCTTTGCCCCCGCCTACAGTTATCATTGTCCGCTACAAATAACGTCAAATTTACGCAAGCGACGTGTCTACAGGTGCCACGTACGAAATTGAGCTTTTAGTGTGTCACATANGATGTCGCAGATAGTAAATAATGTTTCACCGTCCTGCGTATGATGTAGAGGAAGGTTGTTTGTATGTACAGCTGCATATTTTCGTATTCAAACGCCCACACCAGATCCCCCTCGCCAGTTTATCTAGAGGTCGATTATACGCACTTGGGCTGGACATTGAACCAACTTAGTACATTTCATATACGGGCGTCTTTGCCCCCCCTACGGTTATCATTGTCCGCTATAAATAACGTCAAATTTACGCAAGCGACGTGTCTACAGGTGCCACGTACGAAATTGAGCTTTTAGTGTGTCACATANTAAATAACGTCAAATTTACGCAAGCGACGTGTCTACAGGTGCCACGTACGAAATTGAGCTTTTAGTGTGTCACATAGAAAATATAGCAAACTTGAAGATTGTTTTATTGAAGTTATTAAACACACGCGGATTTTTCGAGCGATCTAAGATATCACGTAATTTAACGTAATTCGTGATTTGTATTGGCCTAAATATTTCAAAATAATTCTTTATTTCATTCGGTTTGTTTTATGTCAAGATTCTAACTAATAATATTTATTGCAGTACTCATCGATACTATTTCTGTATAGTTTTTAAAGTAATGTGTGGGTTTTTATTTTGGTTATTTTTAATTGTCTCAATTCTATAGTTTTTTATATTGACGCGTGAAATCAAGTGAATGTTCTTGGTTTTTCTGTCATGTTGGGGAATTAGGACTGCAAGGCGGGATTTCAGAGGTTTTTCACATGCACCAATCAGCTTTCAGTGTCTGAAACGGGTTGATATTATTTCAAGTCGCCAAGGTATCCGTATTCGTGAGGGATGGAAGTCTTAATACAAATAAAATTATTAACTTTATTTTTGTAAAATTTATTTATAATGCTATAAAACACAGCTATTGTTTACAACATTAAACCACCTACCTATATTATTAAAACTTGTTATTCTAAGTGAACGCAATATTTAATGTCAACCTCAATTATAATTTAAAGTCCTTATCGCTGTCTTTATATTGGTTAGTTACTTAACACTTATTATTTACATATATTGTATCCAACTGTCTATTGCCATCGTTCCAATTGTCTGCCATTAACTCATCCAGTTCAGTAACCCTGCCCGTCAGTCTCATTCTCCACTGTACCGATGCTCGCAGTCCACAGACTTCACTTTTGCTGGTCACTTTTGTCGTCACTCACCTCTTCGCTCGCTCATCGCTTTGCGGGTTCCGCACATCTAGAGCTTACGGCCGTACAAGTCCCCAGACACTCTGCTCGGAGGCCCGTCGCGACTTATATATACTAGTGGGCTCCGTCCAGAAAGTTGCCACACTCATAGTTGCACTGAGGGAGGTGAGGGCGATGACCACAACATTCTTGCAACGATAACCCCATTAATTCGAGCTCAAAGGACATTAAGTGGCACGAGTCCCGATGGGCTTATTGCCGCAAGCTTCGAGCAACGCGGCGGCTCCTTTATCACTGCCCACTGTACTCAGGTTACCTGTGATGCCTTTGACACACTGCGCTTCGTAAGTCCAAGCAAGGCAGGGCAAGCGAAGTCGCGTGGAGCGGCGGCATGTAACGGTATGTTGCAAGTACACACACGTCCGTAAACTACTCGACTACCGTTAATTATGTTGCATATGCGAGTGTTAACCTAATTTAAAAAACTGAGAAAGTGCAATCCTACATTATGCTTTCAAGCATTTTAAATTAATAAATGTTATACTTAACTGTTGTACTATTTCTGAAGTATATTTGTAGGGTTGCGTGCGGCGTAGTAAGATTTTCAAAAATAATGTGTTCAAGTAAGCAGTTACAGCACAGAAATTCGCGTAACAATTTTTATTCAGAACTGTTATGCGAGAATTACCAGTTTTCTCCGCTTGCAAGAACGCGGCTTGTTACCGTTAGTTCCATTAATTTACATAGACTACTTTGTGGCTTATATAGCATACCTAACTTATAGTAGCTTACCTACTATAACAATGGGGGACCACGTGGGGCGAAAAACAATTCCCCCCCCCCTCCAACGAGTAGTTTGTATAAATGTAACATGCGACGTCTGAGTAAAGTATGATTTTATAGCAAAAACACGTAAGTTTCTGGAAATGTGTATTTTTCTTTGGGAGGGGAGGAGAGGTAAGACAAATTAGGAAACTGATGTAATGAGACCAACCGAAATGTGCAGTGCACTGTCCTGCGAAGTCTTAACCAACCGTTCGTTTTTAGATCTTATCTTGTGTGAGATCAAGCAGTCTGTTTGGCGTGGGGATTTTTATTTTTAACTATGACTGATATCTGGTGATATAACTTGCTCGGAATATAACAAATGTGTTAGCGTAACGTTTTGTTACATCCTTTTCTCTATATCAGACAGTGACAAAATAAGTCCTCAGGAATTCATTTAAGTTAGAAGAAGAGTTTTTATTTCATTACATCACTACAGTCAAGAGTACTTCAGCACAGTAAATGCAGAACTTATAACTAGTACATAAATCACAAAAATTTTAACAGAAATTTAAAATTCAAGTTTTGAGAGAAGAACATGTTCATTTAGTACCACTGTAAATTATTTCGCAATAACAGTATAATTCTTTTAAGGCCTAATTAATTTATAAAAGTATTATCTTTATCACAATTAGGTGTGTTGCTCTTGTGGATGCTTCAGAAAGCACACTGTGCACTAAAAGCTTCAAGTAGGACAGGCGGAATATTTATTTTGCTTGTGTGTAAAAAAAATTGTTGTATAAATTTTTGTAAATGTAATGAAGTACTACTATTATAAGTATACTTAAGTTCATTTATGTAAACAAGTAAAAATGTATTCTTGCATAGAAGTAAATTAATTATTCTTATTATCCTCATAGAAGTAAATTAATTATTCTTATTATCCTAATTGGCCATTTTTTGGCATGATGTGCTTTTTTAAGCATCCAAAAAAGAAATACACAAAAACTGTCGCATGAAAAATATCTACAGTAGGTAGTATGTTAAACCACCCAACAGACTCGAACAATCTACAAACATAAGTAAATGTTTGGCGATAATGTTTTCCCCCTTTCATTTATGTAATAAATTTGTTGGCACTAATGCTTCCATCATAGTGTAGATTTTCAATGTTACTGTCGCTAGATCAGTACCCTGCAAGCCGACTACAGCACAGGCTAAACTACAGTCCATTAACTCGGTAATTTTTCCAGTAGTATATATTTTGAAGGGAATATATGGTTTGCGCTGCATTTGCCAGTCTTCTTTAATAATGCTTTGCAATGCTAAATCTGCAATTGTACGTATTTCAGACGGTAACCGAGTTACGTTGTCACCCGATACTCGAAATTTTAACCAACTTCAGAGGTACTCTACGGGATTGAGCTCAACCAGATAGTGCCACTGTTTGTAAGCTTTGTGACGATATATTCAAAGCGATGTGAAAATTCATTGTCTTTATATAACATTTCACATTTTCCTTCGTTGTTTTGGGCTCTAGTCAGTATGGTTACTAAAGAAATTTGAAAGCGTCCGCCGAGATGGTCTTGCTGTGATATTGTATTTGAATTGTTGAGCAGTGACAATCCACATTGCTCATTTCTCCCCGTATCTTAAAATTTGTAGTTTTTACGTTTTGGTCTTGGCTGCGTCTCATCAGAGCTACGCTGTTGCGGCGTTCCCTGTTCGTATGTGGAGGATTTGTTCGACACTGCTGTATGTGGAATGTATGTGTAGGGGTTCGCAGTACTCCAGTTTCCCCTCCCCGCCATTTTACCGATGCTCCCTCGCCATTTTATAGTGTCCCAACCATTATTTTGGCTGTCAGGGAGCGGCATGTCTTTTTTCTGGGTAGGACAGCCTCTTCTGATCGGCGTCAGGCTCATCTCGTAGGACAGTCTGTTCTGCTTTTATCATGCTAACCCTGCCTAATGTAGATTTTTGTAACAAAATTACTACATGGTTCCTTACAGAGTGGCTAGCATAAGGGAAAGCCTGGAAAAGTCGGGGACTTTTGTATTTCTGGACAAGTTAGGTAAATTTATGTCAGATAAGGGAATTTACATAAACTGGTTATAACTGTATGCAAAAATATTAATTACTGATTCTAGCACTTCTGGCTTTTCCCACTGCACGTCAACTTACGAATTGTATTACGCATTATTTTGGTTTATTCCATTTACGTAAGAACGTTTAAAAACCTAGGGACTAATTTTACTATTTTATATGAAATCGTAACTATTATACATATTTTCTTGGCTGCATTTTTTTTATTTCTGGTACAGCAAGCATTGATATACTGAGAAATGTGATTTTAGGCGATAGCTTAAAACTTTGCAAATAAAATACTAGCTAGTTTAAATTATAATTTTAACTCTTGTAGTTCTCAGTGAATTGCTACATTGCTAGTAATGTATTGTTCTTGTATTGTGACTTTGTTTCTGGCCCTAAGGTAGCTAGTATTCCACACCTATGTCAAGTTTTTGTTTTTCACGTGCCATATTTGTACATATTTTTATAGTATTTTATAAATATTTGTATTGCACAGAAAAGCACCCATAAAGAAAAGTTATATTGGTGCTACCCAAAAATGGAATTTTTTAATAACTTTAAAGTAATTTTTGCTGTGTATTTTGATTATGGAAAAGTAACAGGATACCTGGAAATGTCAGGGAATTTGTTTAAGGATACTGCTAGTCATCATAGGTTATTCATGTTGAATTGAGCACTTTTGGAAGCCCTGCTTTAGGTCTACTTTTTCACATTTTATATTCTTCCACCATATGTAAGATTAACGTATTGCCATGGACCGTCTTACTTCATTCACGTGCCATCCAAAAAAAAGCCATAAAATTTTTAAGAAAGTAAACGTGCTACTTATGCAAATTCGTACTCCAATAAGTTTAGAAAACAAACACTGACTTCAGTAAACATACATTCACATATCACACTCGCAATACAACGTGAAGTCTTAAGTCTTAAAACCATTTCTGTTGATTCGCTGCCAACTTAACCGGGAACCTGCTTGGCAGTATGAACTGCAGCATATGTGTAATCATGGCAAGTGATTTTATTTCCAAAGTTGATTTCAAATGTGCTCACTTCACCGTGAACAGCCTTTACGAGCCTGCCCTGTCAATATACTCTATTCCAGGTTTCTTCACACTTTTTGAACCAAACCTTTGAAAAATCCCCTCGTGTACGAAGTGTTTGGTTGTTTTCTAAATGTGTCGCGTATCACAAGCCTTCCATACTTATGTTAACATAAAAGTATCTTATTTTTGGTTATACTGAGCTTTTACGTGTATTTTATTTATAAATTATAATATTTAAATGGTTTTTAATAGGATTAAAAACAGGGAGAAAACAGATGTGTTGGCAATGCCTAGTAACAAATGGTTTTCATGCAAAATATTATTAAAGCGAATGCGCACAAATGCAGTGCCTTGTCCCTTTTAGTGTAGTTTTCTAGAATTGTTAAGCTTTGTTTGCATGTGGCGGAAGAATATGCTGGTAGTATAGAAAAGTTGGAAGTAACTGTGAATGAGCTATAACCAGGGGTTCTGTTCCTGTTGTTGAGGCGGTGGGAGGCTTGAGAACCAGGACTGAAGACGCGTTGCTTGCGTCGCAGGACCTTGTGGACGGCAGTCACATTGTTGATATAGGCCGACCACGGTAAAATGAACACTTTTTTTAATTAACCTTTGAAAAATTACGCTGTTTTACCTACACGTATTTTAACCGGCACACTGACTGGCATTCGCCTAGTAAGTTGGTAACGACGGGGAAAGTAGTTCCAGGACTCGATGTTGAATTAAAAGTGTTAGATAAACATTTTTGAATACTGGAATTATTTTTTTTGCTTTCTGTTTTTTAACGCATATAAGTGTAAGAATTAGGAAATTAGTAATATTTTCTTTTCTAATAATTTCACAGTTTCACTTGACCGCACTGTAAATCTAAATCAATGAGAATTTCACTGTTTCAGTAAGTTAACAGTATCTGACTGATTCAACATTCATTTCCGTGAATGTAACTGATGAATCAGTGAAAATATGCCAGTTTTCATTCACTTATTGATTCAGTGACATTTTCCACCGATTCATTCAAGTGAAATAAAACGCATAAACTAATAAAATCAATACAAAATACTTTCTACAATGTGTTTCGTCTTTCAAAACACCTTCTCATGAAGTAACATTAACATTCTTTCATTCCGTTTTTACGTCTTTCATTTCGTTTTCATGTAAATTTCTCAGTGCTTTGTTTGGAGGTTTAAACTGCATATAATGTCGCGAAGAGAGTGCACCCATGTACTATTCGTTTTAACAATCCTAACGGCACCAATTAAACCAAAAACCAAAAGTAAGGACATGCAATTTCAAACTACACGCTTTCGTTGACTTGGTACCTCACACGGTAAAGTAACGGTCTTAAAAGCATATTGGGAAGGGTGTGCGAGTTCAATTCCGGCCACTGGCTTTTTTTTAAAAACTTTTTTAAATTACGGTAAATTGCGCAATAGTGATAGTAAACTATCTTAATATGTTTATTTCTCGTAAATATGTGGCTAACTTCAATAAAAACAATATTTAATTCGCCGCTGCAGGTGGCCGTCACTTATTCAATCAGTGAAATTGTTTCACGTCACTAATTCAATCAGTGAAATTTTTCACTGATTCGAGTAGTTGAATTTCACTGCGAATCTGTGGTTTTCTACTGATTCGAATTTAGAGTGTGACGCATTTATAAAGTGCGGAGGCCCATGGTAATGTTAAATTTTCACGTGGACGAATAAAATACGAAATGTGCATACAATAAGAACTTAGGCAGGGCTTCAAAAGTGCTCTGTTTACCGTGAACAGCCTGCAGTCGCGGAGGCTGGACGCACCACAACTTCATTTGCGTCGGCGCGGTTTTGCGCGCACGTCAGGGGTGACCCCGCGTCAAGGTCGCGTGACGGTGGTAAGTGTCGGGTTGTTCTCTATCGAGCGAGAAAAACACGCGGGGAAAGTGGTTAGGGGGTATTGTTTGCAATAGTAAACCCGTAATACGCCCGCCCACTTGGCACCGGAACCGCGCTGTAGTGTGTGAAAAAGATGTTTATAGGAAACCTCTGGAAGAATTCGCAGTACTTCACCCTCTCCTGGACTACAAATACCTGTCACGGAAAAACACTCATTCTATTAAAAAATATAACTTTGTAACCAAATTCGTTATTCATATTACAAATACTTTTGTACTAAGATATTTCTATGCAAAAAAATTGAACATGACATGCGAAATGAGGATGTGCGAGATACTTTCTGCCGGTAAAATGTCAGGGTATTCACTTGGTCGTACGCAGTACGACCACCAGACGCAAGGTCTATGTCTTGGGCGTGAACGTATTATTTGCGTCCGCCAAAGTAAGTGGGACCCCCTAAATACTATTTCATACTGTATGTGTAAAAACTACCTTGTACAGCCGACCCGCGCTGAATATGGACCCATAACTTTCAACTGACTGAAGAGTACATGTATCTACTATCTCGTTTTATTTTGTTTCTGGCAGTGTTGGCTTTAGTCAGAGAATTCATGGTAGGCCAGAAGGTACATCCAGATGAAGTAGTTGTCGATACCAGATTGTGTTACTAGTAACAGCAGAATGGATTTTTCCCAACTTAGTTATCGGTACCAAAATTCAAGAATTACGTGATAGGCACATGTTAAGCTTTAATATTGCATAAAGCCCAACCTAACACATCCTGTATCGCATGGCTACGCTAGTATTGCTGTATACCAACATGGAAAATTAATTATATTACATAAATATATAAAATTAATACAAATGACACACATTTGCCCTTCAGATTACAACAGTAAAATCGGGTAAGCTAGTCTAAGTTTTTAGTAATATAGTGCATTTGTGTTTTAAGACTTCACGTTGTATTGCGAGTGTGATGTGTGGATGTATGTTTACTGAAGCCAGTGTTTGTTTTCTAAACATATTGGAGTACGAATTTGCATAAGTAGCACGTTTACTTTCCTAAAAATTTTTAGTATAATAATATTTGCTGGCTGTGTGATGTAATACTCTCTGTCTTACAAGAAGAACTTTTTGGCACTTCTAAGAGCATATCAGACGCATGCTTGATAAAAGAATAAACTCCAGCTTCGTAGTGATTTCTCGTTCGTGATTGTTTCTGAGAAATTGACTTTGAACAAACCTTCAGTATTAGGGACTACTAAATTATTGGAGTATTTGTAAGCAATTGAATTACAATTTCATCTTGTGAGAAGTAAGAATTTAGAATTTTTCATTCATTAAATATAAAAAAAGTTTCGTGCATGGCATGCAAAAAAACACTAAATTATCCTTAAAGCCCACGTGAAACCATGGAACATGGCTTGCCATTTATTTCTGGTAAAGAATATCACATAGTCGAGTTGCGTTAAGTTGATAGCGTTACATGGCTTTTATTTTACCTCGTGGAATATACTTGACAGTGATTCTTAGAGATTTGACATTCACGAGAGTATTCCAACATTATTAAGTAAACATGTTCTATGCTCTGTAAGTTGCTTTTTAAAAGTAATTATAAAGTGGATTATTACATAAAAATGTGATCTGAGAAGGGTATAACATCATTAAAAAATAGTTTAATTATAAAAGGCACCGAACATCTTGGCCGCTCAAGGATAGACGATCAGCGACGCTCCTCCCACTAGCTGGTGCCAGTAGCCTATCACAGCTGTGCGCTGTTGCCTAGTTCGCAGTGTTACTATGGCCACAGCGAGTCGAGCAAAATGTTTCTCAGACGTGCTCATAAAAACGTGGAACATTTCATAAGAATTCAGTCACATTTTACAAGAGGCTCATTTTGCTGAGCAAATAGGCGAAAATCCAAAGTTTGTATCTATCCGTTCGTGTTTTATACGTTATCAAGGACTATGCATGACATTTAGCACGAGCTGACGTCTATTTTCCAGAAAAGAGGATGTTATTCGTTCTTCTCCTGATAGGAAACCATATTTCGTAGATATACTGAATGCTTCCACCATGCTATATAAGCAGACCATAAAGTCTTGTGCGTAGTCGCCACGAGATAGTGCGTAGCGCAACAGCTGCTTCACAGTTCACACCAAGTGTGTATCCACAGTGGCTAGTATCGCGACGGGCATTGTCCGATCCTGGCTGTTTTTCATTTGCGTGCGTGTTAAGTTTTCGTTGAAATTACGGCGCAAAGTAAACCTTGTGTAGTTACAGAAGGAAAGTTGTTCACAAACAAGGTCAATCTTATTTTATTTAGTGTGCAATTTTGTTTCCACTAAATTGTCAAACAAATAATGTCTCGAAAGTATAAATTTCAAATAAATTAACAATTTGACAGCAAGAGCGTGTGATGTCGGTGAAAGTACAGTGCGACGGACATGCAAAGGAGGGAGCAACATTGCTTCTACGCCAACAGCAATATTTGTCACATAGAAAAAAAATTGTCAGGAAACGAGTTACATTTTGATGATTTTAACAAAGACTTTTCTTCGGAGATTGTCTTTCGAACTTTACGATAAGGGAGGAAATTTCGGCAAAAAAAATACGGCAGTTGGGCTTGAGAAAATTGTTTATACGGTTTCAACAATTTCCATAGCAAGATTTTTGAAAGTGCCTGTTTTTGTTGTAAGAAATCGATGGACTGGCGGAGTTTTGTAATGGAAGGAGCGCGGACAGGGATGAGGAGCTTATGCGCTGCCAATTACAAGCTACAGCAAGAAGATGAATTACTTTTCTATGCTGTAAGTATATAACAATCATTACATATACATTTAACAGGCGTTGATAATACGTAAATTTAAGTGTCGGAACGTTTTTGCTACGAACGTAAAAATTTAACAGTTTGTCTGCTCGGGCAGTTTCCTATTATATATGTAAACTTCCAAATATATCGAGTTGTGCTATACTAATTTGTGTTTCTGTTGTATTCAAATGCTCCTCTTTGCTTATATAATTGCAATTTATATTACTACAACTGAGATTTCATGACATTCATTTTATGCGTGATGGGCGCTTGATAAATGTGGCAACAGGGCTGGGTAATGCTCGCTGATAGGCTGATTCTCGGCGGCCAAGTAGTTCTGTGCCTATTTTTTTTTATAGATGTATGTGAAATGAATTTTAAGCCCAAACCCATCTGTACAGAAAATTGTAAGTGTAGTCTATTCGCGGTTTCTTCACACTTTTTGAATCAAACCTTTGAAAAAACATCCCATGTATGGTATGTTTGGTTGCTTCCTAAATATGTCGTCGTATATCACAAGCATTGTGTGAACATTAAATTAACTCGTTTTTGGTTAAATTGAACTTTTACTTATATTTTATCTATAAATTACACTACTTCATTAATAACAAATATAAATAACGACAGAGAAAATGTGTGTGTTGGTAATGCTTAGTAAGATATAGTTCTTATAAAAAAAATGTATTACACTGATTGCGCAAGATTGCAGTGCGTTGGCCCTCTGGTGTAATTTTCTATGCTTTGTTTGAATGAGGCGGAGGAATATCCTAGAAGTAGAACTTTAGCAGGGCTTCAAAAAGTTTGAAGTAACCGTGGATGGATTATATACGGTGGGCATGGGATACATTTCTTTAGTCCAATGTCATGAAATGGTGGGGTCATTCATTCAGTACTTCTCCCGCTGTTTTACAACGCCGGACTGGATGTATGTACGCCAATCGTGTCAGCGTCTCCTTTATCACTGCCCTGTCTTGTGCGTCGGTCTTTAAAAAAAAATTTTGNGGATACATTTCTTTAGTCCAATGTCATGAAATGGTGGGGTCATTCATTCAGTACTTCTCCCGCTGTTTTACAACGCCTGACTGGATGTATGTACGCCAATCGTGTCAGCGTCTCCTTTATCACTGCCCTGTCTTGTGCGTCGGTCTTTAAAAAAAAATTTTCGAGGCGGCCGCATAATTGTTATGAAAAAAAAATTGTACTAGCTGATGTGATTGATCGGTTTGCAGCTGTGAGTTGCGCGGATCCAGACAAGCGCACAGATCAGCCGAATTGCGCTGCACCGAGTTTCACACAAAAATCCTAGGTTAGGTTTCTTTTTATTGCATTCAGTTGCTTTCATTGGATACCAAAATACAACAGTGAGGCCGCGCTAGGCTGTATCCGCCCATTTCGCAGCAGTGAACTCACTAATCACAACATCCTGCTGTTTGGAATCTGTCCCGTGCGCGCTGTCGGCGGGCAGCAATGGTTCCTCGTGCAGCCGCCTGGACGCAGCACTGGCGCGGACTGGTTGTTTGTTGACACGGCCGTGTCCTTGCCGGCTGACGTCACGTCGCGCACTTCCGGGTTCTGCAGGTCTTGGCGCCGCGCCGCAGCAGTCTTCTCCGAAATCAGCGTCCGTGGAGAACCTGGATTGGTATTTTTCCCTTCCACGTAATGATGTTTATATTCCATTCACGGTTACTTCCAGTATGTTCCTCTGCGTTATGCAAATAATGCTTAACCAAGTCTAGAATNCCGGCTGACGTCACGTCGCGCACTTCCGGGTTCTGCAGGTCTTGGCGCCGCGCCGCAGCAGTCTTCTCCGAAATCAGGGTCCGTGGAAAACCTGGATTGGTATTTTTCCCTTCCACGTAATGATGTTTATATTCCATTCACGGTTACTTCCAGTATGTTCCTCTGCGTTATGCAAATAATGCTTAACCAAGTCTAGAAAATTACTCCAAAAGGGTCAACCCACCGCATTCGTGCTCACTCAGTCTAATAATATTTTGCGTAAGAGCTATTTCTTACTAGGTACCTATTACCAACACAACATTTTTCTCCCAGTTTTATTCATATTAATTATAAATGAAATACTATAATTCATGGATAGAATATAAGTAAGTTCAATTTAACCAAAAATAATGTAGGCCCTACTTTAATTTAACACAAGTATAAAACGCTTATGATAAGTGACATATTTAGGATACAACCAAACACGTCATACATGGGGTGATTTTTCAAAGTTTTGATTTAAAAAATGCAAAGAAACAGCGAATAAACTATAGAAAGAAAATTGGGGGATAGTAATTTTTACTGCTCATCAAATGGCCAGTGAAACTAAATCANAGCGAATAAACTATAGAAAGAAAATTGGGGGATAGTAATTTTTACTGCTCATCAAATGGCCAGTGAAACTAAATCAACAATGTCTTCAGCCGTATTATAACCACAGACAAATTATGAGTTAGACTGATTTTCGTCTTTGGTTTATGATCTCAACATTAGTTCACAAACTGCCATTATGGCGGTCGTCTACCTTCAGCTGTTTTCGCGTTTGAGGCTCAGAAGCACAGGAGTGATAAGGACGACACTGCCACGCGCATCAAGTGCGCCATCGCCGCTACGCGTAGTTCTATGGACTACCGTGTATAGCGTTTACTTCGTGTTGCGTATACTTATGGAACTTTCATTTTATTGGTGGGAAGTGTATAAAAACGTTCAATATGCAGGCTCCTATTGTCCTATCGTAGTTTCACCCGTGTNTCATTTTATTGGTGGGAAGTGTATAAAAACGTTCAATATGCAGGCTCCTATTGTCCTATCGTAGTTTCACCCGTGTCTCTGGGTAATATGTTTTAAAATAAGGCAGTCTGAAAAAAACAGCTTTTAACGATGTCGGAGGGCTCCAAAATAGAACAGTAAAACCTCGTTGATCCGGATCTCCGGATAATCCGGATGTTTTTAATTTAATGTTCACATAGATAATATGTTATATGAAGTGGATTGACTCACCAGCTATAAATAGCTTTGACTTTGACCTTGAATCCCTACCCATCACTTCCCCTCTCTCAATCTCCTGAGTTTTTCTACTGTTTTCAAACGGTACTCGTCATTTTGTTTATTGTGTGTGGTTCAACCGGATATTGTTTTTGTTTTTTATCAAAGTGTTTGGGAGTGATTTCAATGGAAAAAAAGTTAGACGCTATTAATCGAATTGATAAAGGAGATGCATTGAAAATAATAGCTGCTGTATTGGGAGTTGGAACTTCAAGTGTCCGACTGGAAGAAGCAAAGAAAAGAAATTAAAGATTTTTGTTGTAAAATTATATGTAAAAACAGTTCGAAAAAAAAAAAAAGCATTAGACGACGCACTATTCATGTGGTACAGTTCTCAGTGGAACGTGGTTTGCCTATATCTGGACCGAATCCTGACCTAGAATTCACTGCTAGCCAGGGGTGGCTAGAGCGTTTTAAAAACCGACACGGTATTCGCCAACTTACTCTGACTGGAGAGAGCTTGTCTAGTGATGTTGCTGCTGCTGAAAATTTTAGAAAGGACTTCGAACAATTTGTTTTATCTGAAGAATTGACACCCGATCAAGTTTATAATGCTTACGAAACTGGGCTTTTTTACTGGGTCTTCAGAGTTAAACGTTAGCATCAAAGCTTTAAGATTCGGCTAAGGGCTACAAGAAAAGCAAAGATAGGCTAACTGCTAGGGCTTGTAGCAATGCATCAGGGAAACATAATTTGCCTCTTGTCATTGTAGGGAAATCCAAGTTTGAGGGGGTAAAACCGCTCACCTTATGCGGTTGGTTCTCTTAAGCATAACAGAAATTGCGGAATTTCATTGATTTGCTACGCGACATTTTTTTTTGGAGCCGTAAAAGTGT
This sequence comes from Clitarchus hookeri, assembly GCA_002778355.1. Lineage (NCBI taxonomy): Eukaryota > Metazoa > Arthropoda > Insecta > Phasmatodea > Phasmatidae > Clitarchus > Clitarchus hookeri. Next base: position 65,114 of record NQII01003753.1, on the reverse strand, counting down.
TGATATGCCTGCCCACAAGATTAAAAAGTGGTATATGGCGAATCGGTGCACGATTCTTTTGGATTTAGTATCGAAGTAATGGTTCTTATCAACACCCATCTGTCGAAGATGGCGAGGATCATTCCTCTCTTCATTAAGGCCTTTTGAATGTCCTGTTGAGTTCTTCCTTCTGCAGTGTTGGCTTATCCATGCGAGTGTAATACATTGTATGGATGCTACCATGTGCAACTATGAAATTATTTCACACATGAATATGTTAATAAAATAAGAAAATGCTCATTGATGTGGTTACTAATTTAAACATTAGACTTATAATAGTACGTTAAAGGCGTAGAACTACTTTCATAATTCGCCATTATTGTACACTGTAAACAAGTTTTTCTTCTTCTTTTTTTTCAGAAAGTTTTCTTGTGAAAGTTGCAATGCATATATTTGTAATATTACAAATCAATGCATATATTTTGAACTTGCATAATTGGGAATTGGAAATAACATAATGATAATTCACAATGCTTCCGAAAGTAACTGTAATGAAAGACGTAGTAAGGGGGAAAAAAGCTTTCTAATTTATTCACGCAAAATAGAGGACAAGAAAGCTTTACATCACCGAGAATTGAACCCACATACCTTCGGATTACAACGCGAACACTTTACCACAAGATCACTTCATGTCACAGGCCTTGATTGGTTTAGTGGTGTGATTGTAGTTTGTTAACTCGGGGAAGATTGTAATAGTCTCACCTCTTGGGAAGGTTTGAATACTCATCAGCAATTATTGCAATTCAGGAGGACATTAAGTCTCAAAGTATGTTGAACTGAGAGTTCTTTAATTGAACGTATTGTTTTACGAACTATGCTTTGGTATGACAGTTACTATCATTGCAAACCAACAAATTATCATACAATTTGTTCGGTTGGTAATAACTGGGCAGGGGAAATACACAGAGCAGCGTGATAGAATGACCTCATCTGTGCTGGGAAAGTTAAGTAAAAGGTGACAATAGTTTTTATACTTGTAAGAACGTTAGAAGAAAACTTCCCCCCCCCCATCCCCTAATTCAGTGGCCATTATTCAATTACACGTCATTCGCACACACATTCGTTTCTTTTAAGTTAAATATCACATAATGTAATAGTTTGTAACTTTCACTTCGGGATTTAAAGTGATTCCTGGTTATCACAAAAAAAAATTCAAGATGTATTAAAAACACTGCTCTTGTAGCATGCAAAGAAGACATTTTACGAAGGATATTATTGTAGTTTTGTAAATGTACAAAGAATTTGTCAAAATAATTTACGAACATTTGTTACAGTGTAGGTAGGTCCACACAATTGGTTAAATTGCAACGTTTGCAGTTACATACAAGGAAGTATGAATTACGGTGGGGAAGGCTAGGTGGGTATAGTTCATTCACGGTTACTCCCAACTTTTCTAAAATCCTGCTTAAGTTCTACTTCCAGGATAGTCCTCCGCCTCATGCAAACTAAGTTTAACCTTGTCTAGAAAATTACACCAACGGGACAACGCACCGCATTCGTGCGCATTCAGTGTACTAATATTTTTCATGAGAACTATTTCTTATTAAGCATTACACGCCTATTTTCTGTCTATTTTTATTCATATTAATTATATATGAATTACGGGTAAAATATAAGTAAACGTTCAATTTAACAAAAAAAAAAGTACTTTTATGTTAACACATGTATAAAACGCTTGTGATGCATGACATTTTAGGAAACAACCAAACACGTTGAATGGGGCGATTTTCCAAAGGTTTGATTCAGAAAGTGTGAAGAAACCGCGAATGGTATATACAGGTGGACGGTAGCCTCGAGCGGCAGAGGGACGACTGAGGAGCTGGAGGTTGGCTGGCGGGGCCGCGGGAAAGCTGTTTGCACTAGTGCCGCGAGCCGCCAGGCAGTCCCTGCCGTGCGTCGTCGTTGGCACTTTCTCTTTGAATTATCACATTTTACTGCTTAATTAATAACGCGAAGGCGCTGCACAGTTTGTAGTCCTGGCGTACGCTGAAAGAATTCACATTTGTTTACCTTGTGCGGGTTATAGTTGGCTTCGGGGAGTGGCTTCGGGGAGCGACTTGATGTCCACAAACCGACCGTCTCTAGTCTGGCCTTGCCACGTGTATCGGTATGACGCAATAAGCGAGCACGTTATAGGATTTGAATCTGTTTAAAATCGAACAAACCACAAACGTCGGCCCATTTACCTCGGAAAGCGCATGCATACTAGAAGAGCATGAACTCCTATTATTATATTGTTAGTCAATGAATCCTATTTTAAAATCCTAAGTTCTGATTCGTTATAATGAGCTAAGGACACGCTTGAAGTGTAAACAAATGACATAATTTGCAACGCCACACACGCGTTATGCTGTTAACGTGCGTGAATCCGCAGTTACTGTTTCGCAGAACTGGCATAGGCCTACAACCTGTTTCGAGAGATTTGCATTTAGGCGGCGGTAATCAACATTCACAGGTGCGGGTCCAAATTATTTTGTGGTGGGGCGGATTTTTTGGGAGAGGGATGGGGCTTTTTGGTTCAGTTTCTCGTTACACTGACTGTACTGCTGGCTTTTATATTTCATTACATTCTTATAAATTGTTCCAATATCTACATTCACGAATAAATTGTTATTCAAAACGTCACTTTGTATATGTACCTAAAGTTCTTTCATGAAAAATTGTAGTGTACCTTGCTTGCTTGTCATGATGCTTTTAACCTTTTAATCGATGCACATGGAAAGTTACTTGTTTGTCAATTACCGGCTAAAGCAAGAAATAACTTGAGTAATAGTATTTCACATTAACATTAGCATTAGCGAACTCGACTTTGCTAATGTGTGTCTGGATGTCTCAAATCTTCAAGGCTCTATCGATAAAAATAAGCAAGGCCCGCTCCCTGTCGGTTGGTTATGCTTTAACCGCCTAAGCACCATGTTACTGTCTAGAATATTTGCCGGAACGAGAATTGGGTAGGTTAGTGGAAAATCTTTAAGGCACGCTCAGCTTGGATTTTCAAAGTACACAGTCTTAGGTGCGTAATTAGCAGTCCGAAGAACATTTCAAGTTTTGCAAAATGTAAATAAGTGGAGCTGTCTTATTCACCAAGCAGTGGTTGCAGACGGCCTTTCGTTTCTAACATAAAAGCAAATATTATAACCGCCATAAAACCCGCGCCTGCGTCATAAGGTGGAGATGGCCGCAGACGTCCCGTATCTGAGTCTACTACTACGTCTTTGAAACTCACTATATTCCCACAACTTTCTTCGTTAACTTATGTTTCAGGCATTCACACCTCTGAGTAGTGTGCAGGCCGACATCACTAGATTAGTTACAAGTCAGCACTTTTTTTTTAACGGGCGTGGAATTACGTCATCACTAGTTTAGAGTAGGTATATAAATCCACGTAGGACTATGTTTTTGATCAACATAAATAACTACTGCCAAGAGCTACATGTGATGTGAAATCTTCAGCTAGCATTGTGCTTGATAACTTCTCTTAAATTGGATGAGCATAAAATGAACTGTAATAGCTCGTGAGAAAACGATGTCTTCACTACGACCACCGAGCTGGACAAAAGACGTTTTTACATTAATGCCTTTACTTTCAGTTCATTGGGTATTATTGAGGAGTAAGCGACGATAATTGTGTGGGGCCTTCCCGTACCAAGTTGCGGCACATGTTTGACGCGTAATGGCGCCAGCTTGATAAAGAGCTAGTTATTGGCAATGTGTGGCTGCGACGTAACAATACACGCACGCACACGNCAAACCACTCGTCATTCGTCCAAAAAATGTAATCTATCAATGACTATATTTAGTTAATAGTGCGTATTAACATCGTTCGCTTGGTACCTGAAAGCTCTGAAGAGGATGACCTATGTACTACCCTTACGGAAGTATCATTCGCCGTACTGCATTTTTATTCGATTGTGTTCAGTGTGTTGCGAATACAAATATAAAATTTCTATTGCTGTTTACATCGTGTATAATATGCACAAAATATAAAATATCTCGACTGTGTTTAATTGTAACACAGTTAATATATTCTGGGGCCCCGCAGTGACTGATTGCTAAGGTGGCAATGATGATGGCTCGTAGTTCAGTGGTTAGGAAATTAGTCTTGAACATACCTGTACTTTTAAGATGAGACTTAAAACTCAACTTCATAACCTTATTTACACATGTTTTCTTAAAAATTAGCGAACTGCGCAAAACGCTGAAAAGTTTTGGGGTTCGTGGCCATTTCGGGTATTCGTTGATTGTTCCTCATTCTTCTGAAGAGCCACCGCCTTTTTCCTGAATAACCCCACACAAAGTATATGTAGGTCGTGATCTTCGCTTAGAATTACACCTCGTTGTCCTTGCTGATATTCGAATCGACGACCTTTTTGGTTGGCAGGCAGGCATCCCGGTTTGTTACTCTACGCCCATTGGTAACTACGGCAGGCCACACCTGCGGTATGTGAAGTTGACTCGTAGCAACTGGCAGCGACATGATGTTGGCAGGAAGTTAGGTTAGGTCGATTCGCTTGTACGACGGCCTAGTGGTATTGTAGGCAAGCATAAATTCAAGTAAGCTTTCGTAGATCAACATGGAACGTGAAAGAGGTCAGACGTCTGTGGCGGTGAGAAAGCTGGTCATTNTTCAAGTAAGCTTTCGTAGATCAACATGGAACGTGAAAGAGGTCAGACGTCTGTGGCGGTGAGAAAGCTGGTCATTACCAAAGGGGTAAACTCTGCGTGAGATCGGCAAAATTGTGAATCGCAATCATTTTACTGTGCAAAATATAGATAGTTGTCGCTTTCGTCAGTACAGTAGAATAGAAAACAAAGCTTAGTTCCAGAAAAATATTCACTGCATCAGACGAGCGATGGATTTGACGTCAAATAAAGAAGAATCCTGCGTAAGTGCACCAAAACTTGCCAAGGAAGCAGACATAAGTCATCGTGGGGAAAAAAGCCTTCCCAGAAACCGCGAGNCGTAAGTGCACCAAAACTTGCCAAGGAAGCAGACATAAGTCATCGTGGGGAAAAAAGCCTTCCCAGAAACCGCGAGAGTCTCCTTCTTAGTGAGGACTTCAATGCCAGTTTGCCACAGATCATGCTGATACATATTTTGTCTGCTGTAAAGCAGTAATAGTCACCGATGAAATTAAATTATTAAATCCAATGTGTTTAAATCGGGTGGGAAGGTCTGTATCTGGCATAAGCCAAACACTGAGCTTGCAGAAATANCGTAAGTGCACCAAAACTTGCCAAGGAAGCAGACATAAGTCATCGTGGGGAAAAAAGCCTTCCCAGAAACCGCGAGTGTCTCCTTCTTAGTGAGGACTTCAATGGTCGAGTACCGCACAATAAACCATACATAAGCAAGAAGAACAAACGTCTCAGGTTCCAGTTTGCCACAGATCACGCTGATACATATTTTGTCTGCTGTAAAGCAGTAATAGTCACCGATGAAATTAAATCCAATGTGTTTAAATCGGGTGGGAAGGTCTGTATCTGGCATAAGCCAAACACTGAGCTTGCAGAAATAANATTAAATCCAATGTGTTTAAATCGGGTGGGAAGGTCTGTATCTGGCATAAGCCAAACACTGAGCTTGCAGAAATAAATCTTCGACCGACGGTGAAACACGGGGGTTGGTCCCTGATGGTATGGGGTTGTATGGTGGCTTAGGGTATGGGGAAACTCCATTTAATAGATAGTACTATGGATCAAGATGTGTATTTGGACATATTGAGGAAAGAACTGACACCGAGCGCAGATAAATTAGGCTTGCGGGATTTTTTCACGTTCTACCAGGACAACAACCCGAAACATAAGGCTCATAAGGTACGCATGTGGTTACTCTATAATTGCCCCCATATACTCGATATCCTCCACCCCCCCTCCACCCTCCACAGGCCCCAAGACATCAATGTCATTGAAAATTTGTGGAGTGTGTTAAAAGAAAACATCCGCAAACATCCCATATCTAACCGGAATGACCTCAAAATCGCCCTTCAAATGGAATGGGATAAGATTGAACCCTCTTATTGTGAAAGGTTGATTTGATCTATGCCAGATAGGTTTAAGGAGATGAAAAATGAATGTGGTCGTCTCACTAGATACTAACTGTCCACATATGCCTTTCAACGACAAGAAATATACAGACTGTACCATTTTCATTGTGGTGTACATCTTGACCTAAGAATGTGTAGTTTTTTGTTGTAAATTTATATATTATTTTTGTATCTGTTGTATGATGATTGTAAATACATTTATTTACCAATACACTCAATTTTCATATCTAAAATACCTGTATTACAGCAATTAAATATCATAGGATAGGTGTACCACTGTCACTGAGAGTCAATGTAGATATATCTTGGACTGAGTAGAAATAAAATGAAGTATTTAGTTGCAGGTAGCTTGTAAGTATTCGTTGCAATGCGCTAATAGTAGAAGCCGATATAAAATAAAGTAGGAACACATGAGCTCACCGCAATACTTGATATAATCTGAACAGTTTAAGTGGTGTATAGTTCCACTGATTTATTAACGTCGTGAAATAATTTAACTGTGGCGTATAAATAATCTTGGCCAAAGAAGTGTTAATGAAATTAACCTACTCATGGGTTTTTTTTTGCGAATTTTGACTATGTACGTTGTTCCTTATTGCTAATTAATTAACGACCGCACCTTTCAATTGTAGTGGGTACTGAACCACATGACATTGACTTATCTTAAAGCTCTTTGAAATGTCGCCGTACTCTGTAGGTGATACCAATAATTGACTACCCTAAAACATTTCCTGTAGTAATTTAAGCATAGTAAGTGTAGAACTCTAAAGGCTCTAATGATATGACGATTACATAAAAACTGCTGTTCGCATCATAATGTTGGAAGTTTGTTTGGTATAGCCGCCATAACAGGAGTTTGGCTGTTCACGGAAATTCTAAAATTCGTAAAACAAGTCATGTAGTGGCTAAAAAATTTATAATTTTTGCTTATGAAAGTCAGACAAAAGTGTTATTTTGCTCCAGAAAAGTTATTAACAAACGAGGAGGCAATTCTGAATAGTGTTAACACGAGATATTTGAGATCGAGTGATTAATGTACAAACTTCACTATGGTGACTACACGTTGGTGACACATTCGTAATAGTAGCATGGAAATGTATGTTCTAGCGAAATTGACTTCCTGGTATGGCGCTGTGGCGCCACCACCGCCATTTTAAATGACGTCATGACGAAACCTCACACTCTGTAATTCCACATCAACAGCGGCCATTTTGTTTTTCCCTCAGAATTGCCTTTTTTGCCCTCGAAATTTGCCCTTTTTTTCTCTCGGAATGTCCCTTTTTTCCTTCAGAATTTCACCAGTGGTGGCCATGTAGTTTAGTGTTGGCTGCTGTAGGCGGCCATCTTTGTTGTTCCTGCATCCCGGCAAGGCATCGCGGCCATATTTAATTCCCGTGACCATCACCGGTGCGTGTGTACTGATCTCACAGCCTGCCGGAGTGTGCAGGCGTCGACAATTTGAGTTCTATCGGCGACCGCTAGGAGCGCTGCAATTTTTGTTTGGTTTTTGGAACTCGTAGAATGCTGGAGGAGTGCGGGATCGTCCTGGCCACCCTTGGAATGGTAGGCAGACTCCTTGACCACGAGACCACTGCGACATGGAGGGTATGGCCGGAATGTGCTATACATACAAAAACATGCATCAACTCGTAAATATAAATAAATGTAAATATATATATATAAACGAGGCTATAAAAAACTTATACAGACTATAAGAATATGTCCATGTGAGTTGCAGACCACGCCTGCACTCACTACCGACACTAGCCCTACACACACGTTTATATATACAAGTTATATATATATAAACGTAATTGTTAGAAATTGCGNTACAAGTTATATATATATATAAACGTAATTGTTAGAAATTGCGTTGTATGACGGCTCTCCATGCATTTCCGCTGTGCCTCTGTATTAGCCTCGATTCCGCACCTATTCCGGTCCATGCGAGCGCGTCGCCTTAGATGGCATGTAGCGCCGCGCAAAGTGGTATTCTAGCAACTAGCCGCAGGATTAAAACTAATTACAATTATGTGCACACTTCAGCGCGCTCGCTCACAAGGATAATAATGCTTGTCTAATGTTCGCCGCCTCGCCATCATACTTTACCATACGCATGGCATAACTATGCGCATGGCTCCCCAGATTTGTGACCGAGGGCAGTAAGTACACTGCGCCAGCAAAAACAACACCAAAAGTTTTTTTATACGCAAACATTGGCATTATTGCATAAAAAACTGCTATCGCAAGCATAGTGTACAGGCGGCTTACGACACAGCGGAAAGGAAAAACGACCTACCTAAAAAAAACCAAAACTGACACAGGAATGCACAGAATAAGAGTATAGTAGATAGAGGAAGAGAGTAGGTGGGGACAGTGCTGCAATAAAGAGGAAAAGCAAGTGCGATACAACCGCCAGTTACTGCAGTGCGTGTGTGACACGAATACCATTTCATACTCTTAACTCCTGCTAGGATAAGCATTGAGCCCTCCTCTCCCTCCCCCAGGAAGTAGCCATGAGCGCTAGGTCGGAGGCCCAACATAGACGCCAAATACCGTGCACAAGTACACATGGGGAATTGTGGAGCGAGAAATACTAGCTGCATCGGATAAAGCCAAAAAAGAATAGGACCCCACAGGTAATATCAGTGAAACACCTGACAAGATAAATACATCTTGCACGGGCTACAGTGTGCTGCTGAAAAGAAAATGCAAGCATTATACACACAGGTCGCCTGACCCAAAACTCAACACAAGAGAAAAGATAGTCACAATAATCTTATTTATCTGGAGCAGTACGAACACCATCGTCCAGGATCTGCCATTTGTCGCTAATCCACGTAAGTGCTAATTTGTTTTTGCACAGAGTATATAATATGTGATGGTGCGATCGAATGCTGTTAACGCTGACCCTCATGATCTGTCGTTGCAGAAGAATGTTCTTGTACTTGTTAAATGGAATTTTGTGTTACACAACACACNCCCCATCGTCCAGGATCTGCCATTTGTCGCTAATCCACGTAAGTGCTAATTTGTTTTTGCACCGAGTATATAATATGTGATGGTGCGATCGAATGCTGTTAATGCTGACCCTCATGATCTGTCGTTGCAGAAGAATGTTCTTGTACTTGTTAAATGGAATTTTGTGTTACACAACACACTTTGGAACTTATTTGGCATGCTTCACTTCTTTGCCTCGGCAGACATAACTATACAGCTTAGGCCCTCAGACCGACAAACTGTACAATATCATTCCCACCACACTCATCCTTAAACTTGCTGATAATCTTCTGGTTCGCAGTCTAGTAGCAGGGATGAGTGGATGGATATGCGCTGGTATCAAATTCCGCCATGAACATCGGATCTGAAGCGAGGTGTCTGTAGAAGTCGGTGGTGACGATCTCGTAGACAAAGGAGGCGGTGTCCATATATGCGAGCACTATAGCATCACCATACCTAGGCTGCATGATGTCATAATGATACATCGTCTTCTGCAGGTCGAGTACTGCGAAGCCAGCGTGGGTGGGCTTGTTAAATAACACATGTTCATGGTCCAGTTTAACATGTGATAGATTTTCAAGATACACTGTTCGACATTTGAAAGCAGGTTTAGCAACAAGTTTCAAGGCATGTTGTTCCATGCATGTGCGTTCCATACACTGCCACTGCCTCTTGTTTTCGATAAGCTTGCCATCTGTTTTGTTATTCGTAAGTTTATAAAAATCCTTTTCAAATTCATTCATGGCCGTCTAACGCTTCTCCGTATTCATCTCGATGTAGGGAAGCAGCCATGCTTTCTGTCTGAATTGCAACACTCTATGTATCTTAGTTAACTTAGTCCAAGGCCAATTACCTGTTTCAGATTAACTAACCGCACAATGTAATTACTTTTGCCATTTAATGTCGTCATAAGTTTCTGTTGTTTGGACCTGGGGGGGACACTCGTTGACAGGCAGAAATGGGTGATCTTGATGTTGGCTGTGGAGTTCTGGAGGGAACTCGACATCTACCTCCAATATGTAGCCTATATCGCTGTCACCTGGTACATAAATAACGTCAATACAAACTGCAGACCACTTGGAGTCAGCATATAGTAGAGTCAGAAACATTGCCCAACCATACAAATTGTTAGCATCTACATATTGGAGGTAGATGGATAGCTTGCTTACATCATATGTGTCGGGCACATCTTTATTATTCGCCATGCAGTGACGTTTGATGCGTTGAGCCGCCCTACCCCGGATACCAGTCTCGATAAAAAGATTCACATCGTAGTCGCTGAGAAACTCGAGTTCCACCTTCGTCTTCAGCATGACATCAAACAAGAAACCAGGAGCACTCACGTACTGGACACAATCTAGTCCGTATGTGGTTAGACACAACCCCCGGAAATTGTCAAATATGTCGCACAATATCAATATGTCCTTTTTGAGATACAGCACAGAATACTCCCGAAGCATGCAACATTCAAATGTCTCTCAGACCTGTTGCATATGTTGGCAATCCTGCGCATTGATGTCGCTGTCGGTCAGTCTGTTGTGAAAGGCACAATGGAGGCAACTGTGACACTCGTCGAGTTTCCCCCCACAAATTGACATAATCGTAGGGGAACACTTCTTTCCGCATCACAAGCTCAAGTTCGTCGGTAGTAAAGAAGGCTGCGGTGGTAGTAAACTCTTAAGATGGGAGATTCTGCACTAGTATCGCGAGGCTGGCAGACATGAACCTGAACGTGTCTATACACTGTACAGTAAACCTGTCACCCAAACTTTTGCTAAATGTAATCAGTTTCTCTTCGGTGTATTGAATAATAAATATATGTTGCATGTCATAGCCCAGTTGTATAATAATAAAAATTCTCACTGTAAGATGAATTGTGGAACAGCACAGGAAGTCCTTTTGGATGGTGGAGGGGCATACTGCAGTTGTTGCACGAAGGGCCAATATATTTTCCTGTAAGGTGGTCGTGATCGTGGACTTCAGGGCTCTTCATGGTGAAGAAGCTGGATCAGTAGCAGCAGGCGGTGGCAAGAGCATAGGCAGTCCGTTCATGCAGAGTGAGACGTCGAATAGGCTCGGACTGGCTGTAAATCTGTTTCACGAGATTGCCAATGTTCACGATTTCCTCCGTAAATAGTTGGGCAGCATTTTCCCCAGTTTATATATTACATCGATGGGCAGGCTGGTCGTCTTCGAGGGAGGAACGATGTTGTTGCCCATCTTTACTTTTATGCTATAGCTGTATGATTCGTGCTTCTGGTATGCGCACATAAATGAAGTAGCAGGGTCCAGTTGACAGGTCTGCATGGGGACTAACATCGCCTCAAAGTCGACGTACAATGCTGTGGGTACCTTGTCCGCGTTATGGAAGTTCTTAAACTTAAGCACAAGAGGCGTGTCGTTCTTCTGCAGTGGAGGCATTTCTGCACGGATTGGAGCATACTCGTTGCAGTACCTCCTGTGCTCAACTAGCGCCTGTTCTCCCGTGAGTCTATTAATGCGTGGAATGTCGTGATAGCATTTGAAGCGTCGCTTATATATGTGGACCCTCTCCGCGTGGGCAGTTACCTGGGAGTGTATCAGACGGGAGAAATCAGATGCATAACAATAATGCGAGTTCCGGTTCTCTGTCATTGTAAGAAACAGGTCAAATTTGTGAGCCTGTTCATCTTTGGCAACTGGTATAGGGACTACCTTGTCAACGTTTCGAAATTTAAAATATGATGTTCTCTTCGTTGTCGATTTAGGTCGTTTTGAGTTACCAGGGCAACAGTCACTTTATATATTACATTTTCTGTTGGAAGCGAATAAGATGCTGTCTTATTGGGGGCATATTAACGCACCATCCCCTAGATGCAGATAACGTTTGAACGCCACAGACAGTATGTATGTACAGATTCGTTGGCTTGTGCACTAGTTGTAAATTGTTATGCTCAAACAGGTTATCTGCAAAAGGTGTATCAGGAAGCGGTTCTCTTTGTATGGGATGCCCGCACTACTATAAAAGTTTTATTTGTGTCGAAGACGACTTGGTCGTGAGAATGCCTACCCTTATACCCGTAAAGGANTGTTTGTGCCGAATACGACTTGGTCGTGAGAATGCCTACCCTTATACCCGTAAAGGAAGAGACCAGCCGGGACTAAATCTTGATTATGAGCAGGCGAGATTCTAAAACCAGAAACGGTCATAACCATACATTTCCATTTGTGTTGGGCTAAAATTATTGATCCGCAGAGGCCAGGAAAAAATTTCCTTTCAAATCTTCCCCCTAATCTGAACTTATTGACTGTTGGGGTGACTAAACCTGGAGTGTCTTTGACCAGTTCAAATTGGGACAAATTTAGCATTTCGTTGAGAACCCTACATTGCAAACTTACGTAGTTTCTCCCTTACAAACTTCCGCGACAGTAGACCAAGCTTATCCTGAAATTAATTTACAGTGAAACGTAGACAACAGGCCTAATGGCTTGAGAATATTATTGAAAATACAGGAAATAAAAATAAAAGAGAGAAATCTCTGCTAGTTTCTAGTCATATGACCTTTTGAGATTTTTTTATAGTCGTACATGTGTACTTTTCAACATATTGTGGCGACTGAGCAACAAGTATTCTTACTGGCAGATCTTTCGCACCCATAAAAATAATTACATCACAGGCTTTTAGGCCTACATTTCCTAATTTTATCACAGCTAATGTTATTTTAAAGGGTTCACAATGAAACTGAATATTTATTGACTTCAGTAATTTACTATCAGCGAGACGTTAATTAAGGACCCACCATCTTAGCAGGTATAATATCTACATATATTTCAATGTTTATAGATTAGATATACATATTCGTAAATGTTGAGGTCACAACCACTCAGTAAAAGTAAGTAACGTCACAACTACCGCGCGTCTGTAAACATAACGTAAAAAAATTCTGTGTGTAGCAAAAATTGGAAATTTGCCTTAGGTAAATACATTTTTTGGTTTAACTAGTTGTGGGACGGGGCGTGTTAATACACTTAAATTAAAATAAGTAAAAAAAAAAATTTGCTACTTGCTGTATTCACAAAATTTTTTGCATGTTTATTGACGTTTTATAAAACATCAAATTGTTCATAGCATTATTCAAGCGTAGTTTAAACATAACAAAATGCCCATATTTTATTTTGTATAACTAAACGCTGCATTGATCGACGTCAGTAAAGTTATTATTCTTTACGGTCCCAATAGCCCATTACAGGCATTCGGACAGCCCCAAAGAATCGAACCAATCTCGACTTTCCTGATGGGAAGATAGACAATAAGCGGGAGTACTAGCAAATATTCAATGCTACATTATGTACAATTTATAAACTACCATAAGAAACATCTGTACGACTTCTCTTCGTACATACAATACAGTCCTGAATACCAAACAAGCACTATTTGCTTAGCAGGAGCTTATGCTGCAATACACCGCTAAACCCGGAAATACTTTATATGCAAACTTGTTCCCTCACCTTGAACACACGTAGAGTCCATACGTTCATACAAAATACAGTTTAAGTTTATTGACATGAAAAGAGTAATTTAGACGTGTTATAACAGGTTGAATGAAGTCCAGAATTGCTTACAAAACACGTTTAATTTAGTCAGTGCAGAGTAAATAATCAACGAGTATCAAGATAACGATGAAAAAAATTCAGCGTACCAATTAGACTGAGGTGAAAATAATGGTTTTACATTTTACTTTCAGATTAGCAATCACGACAATCTACACTACTCAACCAGCCATTTGTTCCCCATGAACTGTCTTTGGGCAGAAGGCTGGGGACAAGCCCGGTTTACACATGCCACCGATATTGCCTTTAGCATACCCCCAAGAAGTTCAAGTGATGTCTGACGTCAGTAGCTAAACATCGGACCCCTTAGAGAAAAACTTCTAACACTCCCTACCGATCAACCGAGGAGGTGAAGACGATAAGACGGCGCTGGCCTACGTCTCGATGATGGTAAGACCAGTCCAACAGCAACCCAGGTGAACCATGAACTTGCGGGCCATAGTTTCTATGCGTAAACTCTAGCTAACAGCGACAAAGCAGAAGGGACGGTTGCACGACTGTTACATTGTATAGCTAGCTGCTTTACGGTTAGTTCAAGACCTAATGCTGTAACCGCATACATTTTAATATAAAAACTTAACGCTGTATGTGTACGAGTCAGTGTTACAATTTCGAGATCATGTGGCAAACAGTTCGGCAGTAGCCGTTGCATGAAGTGGATAGTGTTCCTGTTCTCCAGAGAAGTCATGTTAAATGTTATTCGGATCAGCGTGGCAGTATAAAACTTGCGTGGAAAATCCACTACAGAAATGTACAATTGGATTCAACTCTTTCGCGTATTCGAATTATTAAGTGGATTGAAAGCTTTCAAAAAATAAGGAAAGAAACCGGAGACAATAAGCAGGGCGCTGCACGTAAAAAAAAGCCTCAATATTGTACATAATGATTTCCACATGAAGAAAGTACGTTCAAAAACAGTGCCGAGATTTCTTAGACCTGAACAAAAAAGTGTTCAAATAAACATTTGTGCTGATTTTCTCGAATTCTGGAAACGATCACACGCCATAACGCATGAAAGTCGTAATTTTTCCTAGTAAGTGACAACACACGTACTGGAAGATCAGTTCTCCAAGACACAAAGCACGCAAGAGAAAACAAATTGAAAGCATTTATGACTTTTTTTTCCGACATCAGATGGGTTTCCCATGTGGGCTGGGTGTCTGAAGGTCGTCCCATTTATCAGATCCAATCAAGGAGATTGTGATAACCCTTCGTGAGAAGACGGCCTTAAATACAGAAGAACGGCTCGTGGATGTTTCAACATGCACCTTTACGCAACGTCCGAAGCACGTCACCATGTTAGAACATCCACCATACTTATTTAACCAATTTATTTCCAGAGATCAAATCTGCGTTATAAGGAGACAGTTAAAAATGTGTTTAACATAAGTGATTACCGTAAAAGACAATCTGGAAATATACATAAGAATAACATAAGAAATGCACAGGAAAACTTTTGTTCTTGAATCTATATAAAATAACATCCAATGAACACTTTGACAACTTGAACTATATACACGATTTTTGTGAAATATAATATTTAACTATTCCCTTTTCATCGATTTGTATTAACTGTAATATTTAAGTTGTACAGTGCGCATTCTGTCAATAAAAATGAATTTTGTTCAACATCGTTGACAAACACTGTCACTTGAATTATAATCCATTCACGGTTCTTCATATTTTTCTGAAGCCCTGCTTAAGTTCTACTTTCATGATATTCCTCCGTCTCGTGCAAACTTGCTTAACTAAGTCTAGAAAATTACACCAAAGGACAACGCTCTGTATTCCTGCGCACTCAGTTGTGATAATTTAAATACTTTAATTTATAAATAAAATGTATTTGAAAAAACTAAAATACTTTTATGTTAACAGAGGTATAAAACGGTTGTGATACATGGCGTATTTAGGAAATAACTGAACACGTCATACATGGGGTGATTTGTCAAAGGTTTGATTCAAAAAGTGTGAAGGAACCTCGAATAGACTATATACTTTAAATTATTAACTCAAAGGCAGTTGAAGAAAAGGGGTAGCGGAGCTTTTTTTAAAAAATTCTTCCAAATAATTGTAGGTTATAATCTCCACCAGTAGATGCTATTCACATAAAATTTTTGGTTCACATAAACTAAGTGGTTTCGGATTTCCCTCTATATGCCTAAACAACTGTTTTGTAACTATTGTGAACCGTATCAAAATATATGTTTAGAAAACCCTTCGGTACAACAAATTCCGCGAAAATCGACCGAACAGTTCCCGAAATACGAAATATAAGAACAAGTCAAACACTGTTTTCGCAAAAAACAACTCAAAACATTACCGATGTATACTTAATGCTATTAGTTGCTGCCAGTATACAAATTGGGGTCCATAATGGTCTAATGGCTGCATAGATATGGTGTGAGGCTACTATTTTGAAAATGTGAAATAGGCCCTTAATTAAATTCATGAACTTCAAGTTTTGTGTTCATCCGCAAGTATTTAATGAGATTTAATAACGTAAGTTAATTTTTTCAATTGACGCTATCTTACAAAAATTTTAGATTAAGAATGTAATACTAGTAACTAGTAACAAGTAATGCCAATACTCTCACATTTCATACTGCCAGCATAACTTTAGTTCTTATCGGTCATGTGATCTCCGAGCTAATACGCGCCTTAGAAATTTGTGTTGTTTCNGGGGGGGGGGCAGGCAGTCCCACACGCACATGATACATACACACAGAAAGATGCACACACGATAAGATAATCTCATAAGTATTTGTTTCTGAAGGAAAGGAGTCAAAAAAATGGATATCAAAGGTAATTTTGATTCCCAGAAGATGTTTTCTCATTATGGAAAATATAAAACTGTGTTATAATGTGTAACTTGAGTGCGTTTCAACACCGTAAAGCCTGTGTTTTTAATGGAAAAATCTCAACACTGTAAAAATATGGCTGTGTATTTTTTTTCGTAACAGTTTCATTAAATTACAAAATTATCTCTTTTCATTCTTTACAGTTTTGTTTTTAAATTGTCTTCGTGTGCTTTACAGCCATTACATTAAAAAATTCCATAAAATGTTCTGTGAATGTACATTAGGATATGGGAAATCATATAGGTCGTGCTTTCCCGATACCCACAGGACTTATCATTGTTATCCTGCTTGTCAACTAGGCACTACAGCGCTGCTCTGTCTACTACAATGTTTCTTTGACACAGTCAGAATAGGCATCATTGGTGCATATTGAATGTGCAAAAATTGCAATACCAAGAAGTACGTTAGTTTTCACAGCCAGATTTATTGGACATAGTACCAATTACACACAGGTGACATTATTACTCTTAGTAACTCGGTACGATGTACAGAACATAGGTAAATCAGCTGCTACACGATGGGGCATTGATAGGACGACACTTTGGAAGTGCTTCTGCGGTATTTCGGTCCATGCTGCTTCGATGTGTGCCCAAATTTTATCCGTTGTGGCCGCAAGTGTCCTGTGGCATTCAAGTCGTCCGACCATGGACAACAAGTTTTCGATGGGCATGAGATATGGCAGGGTTCATACGATCCTTGAAAGTCCCTGAATTTTTAAGGTTTGGTTTCAAGGCATTGAATAGTCCTTAAATTATGCTGGGCCTGGAAAGATCCCTGAATTTTCAAGCTGCTACAGAATATATAACATTAAATTATCTATACAGTTGCTGCCAAAGGGTACAGAGCCTTATTGAACCTTTAAAATGGGTTAATAGGTCATATTGTGGCCTTTAATGAGTAAAGTGTATGGCAAAGTAACGCTGGCATGAGGGCTAGTATAGTCATTTCACCACTGAAATTGTTAGAGCTGAAAAATTTATTCTATTCTATTGAATTGGCGATGTATATATTAATTGTAGGTTTGAAGTCCTGTTAAAGTTTTACTGTATTTTTGTAAAGCTTTTCCCTATTTATTCAAATATTTTTTTCCTTAGGGATTTCAGACAATTCATCTTGCTTAAAGAATGTTCGTGTTCATTGCCCCCATCATGCAACTTCTCTCATCATACTCTATCATTCCACATTGGTCTTCTCATATTTCTTCTGGTCTCCTTTCACCTGACACAATAGTGGTTCCTACCAGATGTTGATACTTCATGTTCTTGCATTCCTACCAGATGTTCCTACTTCATGCTNTGACACAATAGTGGTTCCTACCAGATGTTGATACTTCATGTTCTTGCATTCCTACCAGATGTTCCTACTTCATGCTATTACATCCCTTCCTACCAGTTTTTCTATAATTCGCGCTCTTGCATTCCCGACCAACGTTGGCTAAGTGAGGCTCTCGAAAGGATCTCGTCTCTGATTGGCTATTGCATCCCACTTTAGTTTTCTCACGATGTCATTCCACTTTGGTTTTATCATGCTCTATCATTTTACCTAGATTTTCTCATATTTATAAGCATAGTTGGCTGTAATTTCCGAACTGAATAAAATATAGTCACCAAATTCGTCTCGTAGACAACACCTCCGACAAGGAAAATGATCGCAACGTCATTTATGCCCTATGCATACTTATAAGCATAGTTGTTTGTAATTTCCGAACCGTTTAAGATATAGTTATCAAGTTCCTAAAATAGGCATCAGCCCTGATGGTGAAAATGGGCGCAGGGTCAAATAGGTCCTAAGCGCACTTATATGCATAGTTGAGTATAATTTCCCCAACTGTTTAAGAAATAGTCACCAAATTCGTTAATAGTGATAACAGTGCTGCTATCACACCAAGAAGTTTAGTTAAAGCTGGAATGCTCATCGACATGAGAATCACAAGGACCAACTACAAAAATGACAAGTGCGATACTCATTATGCAACTTGTAAAGACTGCTTTCCTTTGCTTGTCACAAAACAACATACATTAAAACCATTGGTCGCACAAGAGAGACGTCATTGCTACATGCTGATGCACACACACACACACACACACACAACATAATTATAGCAAATAGTTATAAGCATTTAACAACCTAAATATTACGCGAGCATCGTGCGCTGTACATCACTTTAGTAAAAAAAAAAATTAGTTTGTGAAGCCGAAAAGCATAGATGTGATTAGGCCAACAATGCTACACAGTTATGTAAACANACACACACACACACACACACACACACACACACACACACACACACACACACACACACACACACACAGATATATATATGCACTTCCCTTTAATAGAGGAAGTCTGTTATACAGTAGAAACTAACTATTTATCTCTTTTTTAATAACATGTATATGTAATTATTTGAAAACATGTAATTTATAATGCTAGAACTGTAAGCACAAACGGAACAACACACATTAAAACCATTAGTCACGCAAGAGAGACGTCGCCGCTATGCAATGATGCAAACAGATTTAAAAAATAATTACAAAAGCAAATAGTTACATACATTTACCAATAAATGTATATTGCACGAGCTTCGATCGCTGTACTTTATGCCAGGCGAAAGAATGTCCACTGGGAAGTGCGGGAACGATAAGGACAACACTGCTACACACACTGATGTAAACTAATATAAAAAAATATGAATAAATGTAAAGGAAAATAGGTATAAGCACTTACCAGCCATTGCAATCGTACACAGAGGTGACAAAAGTCATGGGATAGCAATATGCAAATATACAGATGGCAGTAGTATCGCATACAAAATGTATAAATGGGCAGTGCATTGGTTGGGCTTTCATTTGTAGTCAAGGTATTCATGTGAAAAGGTTTCTGACGTGATTATGGCCGCACGACGGGAATTAACAGACTTTGAACGCGGAATGGTAGTTGGAGCTAGACGCATGGGACATTCCATTTCGGAAATGGTTAGGGAATTCAACATTCCGAGATCCACAGTGTCAAGAGTGTGCCGAGAATACCTAATTTCAGGCATAACCTCCCACCATGGACAACGCAGTGGCCGACCGCCTGCACTTAATGACCGAGACCAACGACGTGTGCGCAGAATGGTCAGTGTTAACAGACAAGCAACACTGCGTGAAATAACCGCAGGAATCAATGTGGGACGTACGACGGACGTGTCCGTTAGGACAGTGCGGCGAACTTTGGCTGTACTGGGCTATGCCAGCAGAAGACCGACTCGAGTGCCCTTACTAACAGCACAACATCGCCTGCAGTGCCTCTCCTGGGCACTCTCCTTGGACCCTAGACGACTGGAAAACCGTGGCTTGGTCAGATGAATCCCGATTTCAGTTGGTAAGAGCTGATGGTAGGNTCTGAAAGCCGAATGGTAGTTGTAGCTAGACGCATGGGACATTCCATTTCGGAAATGGTTAGGGAATTCAACATTCCGAGATTCACAGTGTCAAGAGTGTGCCGAGAATACCTAATTTCAGGCATAACCTCCCACCATGGACAACGCAGTGGCCGACCGCCTGCACTTAATGACCGAGACCAACGACGTGTGCGCAGAATGGTCAGTGTTAACAGACAAGCAACACTGCGTGAAATAACCGCAGGAATCAATGTGGGACGTACGACGGACGTGTCCGTTAGGACAGTGCGGCGAACTTTGGCTGTACTGGGCTATGCCAGCAGAAGACCGACTCGAGTGCCTTTACTAACAGCACGACATCGCCTGCAGCGCCTCTCCTGGGCTCGTGACCATATCGGTTGGACCCTAGACGACTGGAAAACCGTGGCTTGGTCAGATGAGTCCCGATTTCAGTTGGTAAGAGCTGATGGTAGGGTTCGAGTGTGGCGCAGACCCCACGAATCCATGGACCCAAGTTGTCAACAAGGAACTGTGCAAGCTGGTGGTGGCTCCATAATGGTGTGGGCTGTTTTTACATGGAATGGACTGGGTCCTCTGGTCCAACTGAACCGATCATTGACTGGAAAGGGTTATGTTCAGCTACTTGGAGACCACTTGCAGCCATTCATGGACTTCATGTACCCAAACAACGATGAAATTGTTATGGATGACAATCCGCCATGTCACCGGGCCACAACTGTTCGCGATTGGTTTGAAGAACATTCTGGACAATTCCAGCGAATGATTTGGCCACCAAGATTGCCCGACATGAATCCCATCGAACATTTATGGGACATAATCGAGAAGTCAGTTCATGCACAAACTCCTGCACCGTCAACACTTCCGCAATTATGGACGTCTATAGAGGTAGCATGGCTCAATATTTCTGCCGGGAACTTCCAACGACTTGTTGAGTCCATGCCACGTCGAGTTGCTGCACTTAGCCGGGCAAAAGGAGGTCCGACACGATATTAGGAGGTATCCCATGAATTTTGTCGCCTCAGTGTATATTACACATGCACTTCCCTTTACGAGAGGAATTCAGTTATGCAGTACAAGATAATTTATTTTGTTTGAATACGCCAAGCAGTAAATATTAGCACGACACTTTAAAATATAGCTTCGTATAAACTACTGTTGGTAGAGTATATCGCTTCTGTCCACCCTTCACACTTTTAGGTTTATAAAAGCAGTTGGGACCACCACCACACATCGCTCAGAACTTCTTTCTCTCGTCGTGAGGACATAGTGAAAATGATGGAATGCTGTTCGAGTGGTCAGAAAAGTTTATAGCCTATCGTGACATATGGAAAGATAAAATCACAGTGTACAGCACTTGATGCTTGTGTAATATATAATTGCGCTGGTTGGTAAGTGCTCTATTTTTCCCTTTAAAATTTGTTTTTTGTATGTATTTGCATCACTGTGTAGCAGTGTTACCTTATCACACCTGTGCTTATCGGCTTCGCAAACTTTTTTTTTTTCTACTATCATGATGTACAGCGCACGATGCTCGCGAAATATACATTTGGCGACTGTATCTTAAACGGTTTGAAAATTACAGCCAACTATGTTTATCAGTATGCATAGGGCATACATGACCCTGCGATCTGGGTTTTCGGCATCTGTTCATCCACCTCCTTCGTGGACATGTGACCAAGACTGTAGCAAATGTGAGGTAAAGACTGTGGCATGGATCGCAGGTAGCCATCATGTTCTTAACATTAAACACCTGTTGGGTAAGCTCTGGCACAGTAAAGGTGTGGTACTGTTGGCTACTTCGGGAAAGAGCGTTTAGGGGCATAAATGACTCTGCGATCATTTTCGTTGTCGGGAGTGTTGTGCATGTTATGAATTTTGGTAACTGTATCTTAAACGATTCGGAAATTAGTCAACTATGCTTATAAGTACGCTTAGATCATATATGACACTGCGATCATTTTCGTTTGTCGGGGGCGATGTCTATGTTACGAATTTGGTGCATGTATCTTAAACGGTTCAGAAATTACGGCCAACTATTCTTATAAGTACGCATAGGACATAAATGATCCTGCGATAATTTTCGTTGATGGGGATGATGCAAATGTTACGAATTTGGTGACTATATCCTTAACGATTCGGAAATTACGGCCAACTGTGATTAAAGGTACACACAGGGTATAAATGACGCTGCGATTGTTTTACTTGTCGGAAGTGATGCTTATGTTACGAATTTGGCGACTGTTTCTTAAACGATTCGGAAATTATGCCCGACTATGCTTATAACTTCTCATGGGGCATAAATGACCCTGCAGTCATTTTTGTTTTCGGAGATGATGTCTATGTTATGAATATGGTGACTGTATTTTAAACGGTTCGGAAATTATAGCGAACTATGCTTATAAGTACGCAATGAGAGTCTCGCGTAGCCAAGCGGGCTTGAGAGAAATTCAAAAAATTTTCTGGCAAATTTGGCCGTTTTTACAGGCACTGGTTCAAAATGGCAGCCGTAGGAGGAAAAAAGGGAACGAATGACGTCATCTAAGATGGCCACTCCCAGTTCCCGCCAGGACGCCTGGTGTGCTGAAACATACTATTTAGAGTTACACACCGTTAAAGTATTCTGATAATTTGAATTATATATTTCGTTTACCTGGACCCGACTCGTAGAATGATTGGCGGTGAAAATATTAACTGTGATTAAGGCTAAAAGAGCTAGGAGGTAGTTGATGGTTTTATAACAATGTTACTTCGTTACCTAACATTAGGTATATACGTACATTCACGTAACAGCATGACTCTAAATTAAGTATCGAAACTTACATGAATGCTACAGGAGACGAAGCGTTTTTCGTCACAGTCGCGACTGCCTGCCAGTAGGCAACAATCGACATGCCGTCCGTACATCTACCATTACACCGGATTGCCCTTTTCCCTGAGACACGTAGGTCCGTATTAACAAATGTACGGAAGGAAGGTACCTGCCGACCGGGAGATAGGCACTGCGACTCTGGAATACAGAAGCTTGCACCGCACTATAAATACATGTTTGACATTAAACCTGTGTGTAGCGTTCCATTACAACCGGACTCAAATGCACTCCATTCTAAATCACAACAAAAATGTGAATTTTAAATGCCTGCCGCTTAAAGTTGCTATCCTGTCTCAACGTGTACCCTATCGTGGCATAACTACAGCACGCCTGCAAGAGCTGCAGACACCACGGCCGTCGCATGTCTATGGTTGCCATGTGGGCAGGCGGTGCATGATGTATTTTTGGCGCACTCTTGAGGACATGCGTTTTATGAATTAAATATTCTTATCCTCGTCCCCTGTGCCACCGCCATGAGCCTCGCTATCTAATATAGACTCCACATTTATGTTAGTATGTCTGATTTTGATGTGAAGTTTATATCAAACACGGTAGAGCAACTGCTGCAAATACACTGTGTCCGGCAAGTAAGCGACTTTTGGTCACGTGGGATTGAACTTGTCTGCGCGTTAGTAATAATTGCTTAGTGACATTACAAGGAAGGATAAGTACGGAAATTGTGTCCATCGAGAAATATTTGTCACTGCCCATTATGAAAGCGATTTTTCCTTATAATTATTATACGTAGTGATGACTCGTTAGTAACATATAATCTAAAATGTAAAAAAAAAAAAAAATTCCACAATTTTACGGAAAAGTTCTTTTAAAATATCCTCCAGAACTCTCCCTAAAATTACGGACGCATTGATTTTTCAATAATAGATTTTATGTAACTTTCTCAAGTTTCTTTGAATTCACGGAACCTTTTCGTAAATTTGAGTGTTATTTTTTCTGTACTTTTGATTTAAAAAAGAAATTGCAAAAAAAAAATCTTTAATTTTGGTTTTGTATAAAAAAATAATGTTAAAAGAAAGATAAATATTTTATTCTGGAGCCAGTTTTGAACACGAATCAAAAGTTTTGGAATCCATGGCCTACCACTTAGCTACGACGTTTTAGTGACAATGCACAGTATAAATGTTATTTCTAGAAATTTGACGTAGTGTTTTTTTTTTTTTTTTTTTTTTTTCATTTTTTTTTGTATTGGATTGCCCCAAAAACATCTTGAAATTGAAAATGTCTGCTCAGATTGGAGACCTTAGTCTTGCCTTGATATTAATTAAAGAAGCAAAAAAAAAAATTAATATGTAATTATTAATTTTTCAAGTTAATAGCGAAGGAGTAATTTTTTGTGGTGTCTGCAGCATTTTGGTTTTTGACGTTATTCTCGTTTTAGGGCTTGCCCCATTCTGCCAACATTGATCAACATTCATAATCACAATTTTTTGAAGTAGTGCATTTATTGTGCTCGCTTTACAGTCAATGTTGGTAGTGAAGGCTAAATCCAGGCACTAAACATCCAAGAATAAAATTATAAATTGCAATAAAATAAAGCACTTTTCATTACACACTTTGACAAAGTATTGTTTGATTTAGATCTGTACTGCCTGTCTTCTGGTAAGATGATTTGGTTCATAGTGATGATTAGTCATATAGATTTTCCCCTTTTCTTTGTGCCTGTTCAGTAATTGGTGTCATATAAATAATGTGTTTGAGATTTTGTTCTTTACTGCCAAGAAACTACTTTATTTGTGATGGTTTATCCTTCTTGTTCAATATCTTTAAAAGTAATCAATTTATTGTAATTCATTTTAATTTTATGCGATAGTGTACGGGCATATTTTGTGATAACTATTTTTATTGTAACCAGGTACTGTTTTCAGTATCAGTTTTGTGTATTTTTATTCTGGGTGGGGAGTAATTTGTGTTTGCATGTGATGTTGGTTTGCAGTTAATATAACACTTTCCTCCCATTGGTTTTACTTCTACAAAAACAGCAGTTTTATTAACTAGTGGATTTTTTCTTTTTTGTCAGTCAGCGAACAGTGTGAATTTACGAAAAGTTTCATGTTACTATCCACTAATTGCTCAAATTCTTTTAATGCGTACAGACAAAATTGAACCAATTTAATGGACATCAATTTAAGTAGTTTTACAATTTTTTTAATAAAAAGTCAAACGCACAGTGTGTATTTTCTTCCAGCTAATATTACGCCTGTCATGTTTATTGCAGTAATGGGCAGGGATTTTATTTTTCCAAAGTTTTATTCAAGAATTGTTTAATTAACATTGAACCAGCAATACATACATGTTTGTGTGCTATGTGAAAAGAATTTAGTTTCATTTATTTGAGCAGAATGATATTTCCAGGTAGCTTTACGTATGTGAAAACATTTTAATATGTTAAAAGTAACAGTGCTGTGTGCTGCAAATAGTAGCTCATCCATCATACCAATTATGTAGCATCTCTTACAACATTACCACACATTGGTTCATAAGTTTGTATTTGTAATAGTAGATTATTGTATTTTTCCAATTTAAATGTGATTATAATACAGTATTTCATGTGTGTGAGCTTGAGTGTTGAAATGTATCCCAGATAAGTTTATATTCGTGGACACACAGAAAATACTAATGTGGCAGAAGAATGTCACAGAGGATTTTCAGTTTTGAGTTTTCTTCTACCCAGAAGGCTAAGGAAAGGTTGCTGCTTAAATTCTGTAACACCTTATCTGCCACAATTATTTTGTGTATACGAATTAACACGAAATAATGCAAAAACTACTAAAAAGCATAATGAAGCCATAAAATCATCAAAATGTGAAATTACATCAATAACGTCATAAAATTCAGTATTTTGTGCTTATAAGTCTGATACAGGTGGTGGTTTTTCAGATTTAAATGTAAGAAATGACAATACTACCGTATTTTAAAAGTATCTAATTTATTTGAGTCGCTGGAATGTAGAATTACTGGCATGAGATTGGAGGTTAGAAAGGAGGTAAATAAATGGTAACATACCTTAATATAGAATTTAAAAACACTGCAATGAAAATATACACACTTTATGTAGTCTCATGTTCTGTTAGTTTCGTTTGGCATTTGTATATATTTCCCCATTTTATATGCGCACTATTATTGCTCAAATCAATCGATGTGTGGGTGGGGAAATATGGGAAATAAAATGGTGGATGGGGAGAAAAACAACTTTATAAAAACTTNCAGTTTCAGACTCGTTTAGATGTTTCAGGCTATTTAGTGAAGAGTAATATGCGGTTTTAAGATTCCGTGAATTCAGCATTGTTTTAATTTGTGCTAGGGTTAAGTTTTCGGCATTGAGTGTAAGTGAAGTAAATAAATAAGTATTAAGAAATGACCCTTACCGAGAAAGCCAGTATCTCTGGTAGTATACATATATTGTAGTATTTTCGGTTAGACAGCCTTTTGGCGCGTATTCTAAAAGTTGATTACAGATGACTCAGCGTATAAAAAATGTGGTACCTTAAGACGTGGATGCACTGTAAAAAATATTTCCGTAAACTTGCTACTGTAATGGAAGTTTATCTGCACACAGTATGGAAAATTTACCATTTCTATCAAGCTGAAAATAGAAGAATGCTACTGTAGAAAGTCGGGAACTTCACCGAGCATTTGACTCTTCCCTTAACAAGAGTATGAATCTACCATGGATGTTTGGAAATAAAATTTATCACTCGTGTTTTCTCAGTACGGCTATATAATGGTCAGGAAAATTTACGAAAAATTTGGGTTTGTATGATGTAAAACCAAAATCGACTTTTAGCATGATGCTTACGTAATATGCCTATTTTATATGCACTGAATGGTATGCGACTTAACATTTTAGCATTTTCGTGTAACATGTAATGACAGCTAGTCAGTAACCTATGTTATACATCATTAACACAAAGTGATTTCGCAAAACTGAAATACACAGATTAAGTGTCATACTGTACATGACTGCACGAAAGGAAAAATTACGTAGTTACAGGGTTTGTATTCCATTCGCAAATGTAGATTATTTTGTCGCCCTTTCCGCTCATGTAGACGTTTACGGTTCTGGTTCTATTCTGAAGCTGGATCGTTGATATTATACTCGTTTTGGTTAGGTCCCCCTTGTTTCTCATACTTACTTGTTGTTTGTTTCAGTTACTGTTTGTGACCAGTGTACTGTATAGCATACTCGTGTTAGACAAAAGAGCCAGTCATATTGGCTGGGATGTTGTAATATTGTACTGGTTTGTTATTGGTAATACGTATTGTACGCTCTATGTCAAATAAAAAATAATTTTTAAAAATACCTGTCCAAGGCACTTTCCGACATCACAAAATATATTTCTATTACATACAGGCTTTAACATGTTGTCTTTTAACATTAAACTATAGCGTTTGCTCTTAAAGTTTTTACTGGTGCAGCAATAGCCATAAAACGATTGCTCTGAAAGCATTTCGCTTTAGGGAACTTGCCCGTACGTGTAGGGAAAAGAAATAATACCCAATGCTACCGTTATCTTGCGATTCTGTTCTTATCGACCGTCGCGTTACAAATAAGAACATAACGTGAGTGCTGTTGTATGTGTAGGTTTTATAAAGAAATACTCCGTATCACTTGAATAAAACTATTTATTAGTTTAAAGAAAGAACAATATAATTTCAACAAGGCACATAGCGCCATGACACTCCAACGGTAGCTTGATAGCTAATCATTTGTTTACAGTGTTGCCATCTTAAAAATATAACAAACTTTTAATATTGCATTGTATATTATATTACAACACCCACCCTCAATGCAATATTTACCTAAATTTCACACAAATAAATTTACATGGTTACTCCACACTGATTAGTGAATTTAAAAATTAACTCTTTGTTTAGGGCTTTTGTAAACATATCAGCTAACTGTTCTTCAGTTTTTACATATTTCAGAGACACTCTACCTTTTATTATTAATTCTTTAATATAGTGAAATCTAATATCGATATGTTTTAACCGCTTGACACTACTTGTATTTGCAACCGATATTGCGGACTGGTTGTCACAAAAAATTGTAGTCGGGTCAACAATTTTTACCCTAAAATCATTTAACAAATTTTGTAACCAACATGCTTCACTAGCTGCCATACTAATTGCTATGTATTCAGACTCAGTTGATGAGAGACTTACAGAGCATTGCTTCTTCGAACACCATGAAATCAAACAATTTGAATACATGAAACAATAGCCAGTGGTAGATTTTCTATCTCTGAGATCTCCTGCCCAATCAGCATCGCAGTAACCCACTAGCGATTTATCATTACATTTATAAACCAATTTATAATCAATAGTATGTTTTACATATCTTAATACCCTTTTTAAAGCCGTTAACAGTACATCGTTTGCATTGTTTTGGTATCGGCTTAATATAGAAACAGCTACACACAGATCTGGTCTTGTGCCTGAGACAGCATACATTAAGCATCCTATCATTTGTCTACATACATTTTCAATATTTTGATCTGTTTGGCACTCCTTATTTTCAAACATTTTAGCATTAAAATTTTGGTCCATGGGGGTTGACATTGGCTTACAGTTTTCCATTTTGAATTTCCTCAATACATTTTCTAAATAGCTTTTCTGACTTAATTTGGTTACACCACTTTCTAAGTTTTGTTTGACATTTATTCCAAGAAAATCAGATACTAAACCCAAATCTTTCATTTTAAATTCTTTCTGTAACATTAGTTTGACATCAGAAATTTGGTTCTCATTTGTGCCAAAAATTAACAAATCGTCAACGTATATTAGAATATACATTTGATCTTTATCATTGCACTTTGAATAAAGACATGAGTCACACTGTGACCTCACAAAGCCTCCTCTAGTTAAAACTGAGTTGAACTTTTCATTCCAATATTTGGGTGATTTTTTTAGACCATACAAAGATTTGTTTAACTTGACAATATTTTTATCATCAAAATATGCCCCATCTGGTAAATGAATAAAAATTTCTTCATCAATTTCCCCGTATAAAAACGCCCCAGTTACATCCATTTGGTAAATAGGTAAGTTACGCTCGGTTGCTATGGCTGTGAATAATCTGAAAGTTGACAATTTAGCCACAGGTGCATAAATCTCATTTAAATTCAAGTCATCATTTTGTTCAAAACCCCTAGCTACCAACCTAGCTTTATACTGTATATCATTACCAGTTTTCTTTATCTTAAAAACCCACTTACTGCTTACAGTCTTTTCATTTACAGAAGTATCGCACACCTCCCATGTATTGTTTTCATTTAGAGTCTGTAATTCCCTACTTATAGCTTCTTTCCACTTACTTGCATCTTCTCTTCTCATTGCCTCTTCGTACGTCTTTGGCTCCTCATCCATCGAATAAATATTGTTACACTTGTAGAACGACGTTTGGTTTCTCGCTCGTTTGCTTCTCCGCTGATCTTGGTGAGTATCTGGTGAACTTTGTAGTGCATCGTCAGCTTCTGAGGAGATGGTGACTTCAGTTTCTGTTTCTTTACCACTGTAACATGGTTCATAATCACTACCTTCGGTCTCGACTTGACTTTCTGACGGTCTCCGTTCTTGTTCACAGCTCAGTTCTTCATCAACATCCCTCCCATTTGTATCTGGTACGCATATGGTTTCTTCTGACACCAAATTTTCCACTTCACACGTTACCAACTGCTGTTTTTCTTGTGTCTTTTCTTGCTCTATACACACAATGTCCCGTTTTACTTCTACAGTGTTCCTGTGTGGGAAAAATATTCTGTACCCTTTTACGTCTTCTCCGTAACCAACTACTATTCCTTTTTCTCCTTTAGAGTCCCACTTTTTCCTTTTTTCTTGAGGGACATGGACAACCACAGGTGAACCGAATATTTTTAATGTTTGAATATCAAAAGTTTTCTTTGTCCACAGTTCGTATGGAGTTTTATCAACTTCA
The DNA here is from genome assembly GCA_002778355.1 of Clitarchus hookeri. Taxonomy (NCBI): domain Eukaryota; kingdom Metazoa; phylum Arthropoda; class Insecta; order Phasmatodea; family Phasmatidae; genus Clitarchus; species Clitarchus hookeri. The sequence goes on along the minus strand of NQII01003753.1, from coordinate 35,353 downwards.
GTGCTCTTCCCAGTTCTATTTAACACATACGCTGCCGTGTTAATTGCTTCCGCCCACAATGACTTAGGCAGATTTTTAGCGCATAGCATGGTTCTAGCAGATTCAATAAGTGTTCTATTTTCTCTCTCTGCCTTGCCGTTTTGTTCAGGTGTGTAAGGGACTGTGCGTTGATGTATTATTCCCCGGTTGAGAAACAATCCTTCCACCTCCTTATTTACAAACTCGAGTCCATTATCGCTTCTGAAATACTTCACTTTATTTCCAGTTTCATTTTCCGCTCTGTTTATAAATTTCTCGATGCATTTTTTCACTTCATGTTTTCCTTTGACGAAGTAAACATTTCTATATTTTGAATAGTCGTCTTTAAGCACCACAAAATACCTCGAACCTCCCACAGATGTTTCCTCCATGGGGCCACAGGTATCGGCATGAATTAACTCACACGTCCTCGTTGTTTTACTTTCACTGTTAGAAAAAGGTAAACGATGAATTTTCCCTTCTAAACAACTTTCGCATTTCCCAACACAGCTATCGTTTACGGTAACATTATTGTTTTTCAGAACATTTTTCACGTACATCATGTTTTGATGAACAAGTTTTTCATGCCACTCATTTATGTCCGACTTGACTTGTGCAGTACCTGCTACCCCGCATTTATAGCGAAAGTTCAGGTAATACATATTTCCAGCTCGTTCCGCGATTGCCAACAACTTATTTTTCTTGTAAAATTTGCATAAGTTTTCATCTGTCATCATGACATAACCTCTTGCAGTGACGCATTGCACAGAGAATAAATTTGTTTTTAAATCAGGCACGTACAACACGTTGTCTATGGTTGTGTCAATCCATTCTTTGCCATTTGAGACTTGTACCGCCATCTGTCCGCGCCCCTGTGCACTAATTTGCGTTCCGTCACCCAAGATTACGAATTTATTTGATAAACTCGTGATTGAGGTAAACAACTCACGTTTGCAACACATATGTTCACTTGCGCCGGAATCAATTAACCACTCTGTTTCTTGATATTGTTTTTCGAAGGAGTTTGACACCACAAACGCGTTACTATCCTTGTTTTTCTTGAAGCGGCACTGATTCTTGTTATGGCCGGATTTATTACAATAAAAACATTTATTGTCTGACCGGTTATTACGACTGTCTCGATTTTCCATTGAATTATTATTACTTCTGCATTCACTTGCATAATGTCCAAACTTATTGCACTTGAAACATTTAATATTTCTCTTGTCCCTTTTTTTAGCGACGAAAGCTGAAGACTGCGCTGCTCCTCCTTTCTCATGTAATCTTTCTTCCTCGACTAATAATCTAGCTACCAGGTTTTCATAAGTTTGTTTATCATCCGGTGCCGACTCCCAAGCTGATACAAAATGTTTATAGCCGTCGGGCAGTGACATTAACACTTTTGTTATGACCAATTTATCCGAGATTTCTTCACCCATCTGTTTTAACTGATTCTGCATTTCTTGAATTTTCGACAGGAAAACAGACATTTCTGTACCTTCTTCATACTTATATTGAAAGAATCGCTGTTGTATTATGTGAATATTTGTTTCACTTCTCTGTTCATATACACTTAGTAATTTTCGCCACATCTCCGCAGCAGTAGTGCATGTGATAATGTGCAGCATCACGTCTTCTGACATTCTCGTGACCAGTAAGGTCTGAGCCTTCGCATCCATACTTTCCCAGGCTGATCTCTCCGTAACAACTTCTGGCTTCAAGGTGCGACCTTCGACCACATCATATAAACCTTGACCTCGCAGTAAAACTGACGTTTGGAATTTCCAGATGTTCCAGTTCTTGGCGCCTTCCAGTTTAATAACTGTACTTTGATGTGCCATGCCATCCATCTTGCTCTTCCTTCCTTCCTGCAAAAAAACTTTCCTTCCTTGTCCGTTCTGAACAAGTTTTCCTTCTCGCCACGCTGCCGCTTGGTCGTGCTAACCTCAAAACGACACTTCTTACGTCGACGATATTAAACAACTGTTGTTGCAGTATTTACGTGCACCATTTTACTTCAACCATACAAGATTAGGTGTCTGGGCCCATAACCTGTAGGTTTTATAAAGAAATACTCCGTATCACTTGAATAAAACTATTTATTAGTTTAAAGAAAGAACAATATAATTTCAACAAGGCACATAGCGCCATGACACTCCAACGGTAGCTTGATAGCTAATCATTTGTTTACAGTGTTGCCATCTTAAAAAAATAACATACTTTTAATATTGCATTGTATATTATATTACAACAGTATGTAAGGCTTTTTTCTGGGGTAGGAAAACATGTTTTGATTGTAATTCTGACACCAGCGTCATTAAGTCAAGAAAATATTTCCGCCCTAGCTGTCAGCGGCTCCAGTGANTCATTAAGTCAAGAAAATATTTCCGCCCTAGCTGTCAGCGGCTCCAGTGACTGTTCCTAGTTTTCAGTGCGTGAGTAACATGGGAAAATTTCTAGTGGCATTCCCGTTCTACAAAGTCGTTATGACAGTGGTCATTATACCATTTCCATGTTTTTGTCTTAGCTAGGTCGTATTTCAGAGACACTTTATACCGGCTGAGTATAAAAGAATACCCCAACTTTGAAGGTCTATAATATCAAAACCAAACAACCTGCAACCNACTTTATACCGGCTGAGTATAAAAGAATACCCCAACTTTGAAGGTCTATAATATCAAAACCAAACAACCTGCAACCTTGATTGATCAAACAAATGAACCGCGGAACCGTGAAGTTTGTTTAATCATACATTCATAAATGTTCAACGTGACCGCCATGGGCGGCCCGAACGACATCTACACGATAATCAAACTTGTTTTACGCTCTTGTCAGCATGTCCGGTGTTACGGTTTGGATGGGAATATGTCAGAATGCCAGGGAAAAACTAGCTGTAATTAATATTTTAGTTATAGTGTTTTCAGAGAGATTCATTAAGCTACAAATTCAACAAGAAGTCACTGAAAACGAATGAGCCTACTTTCCTCTACACGGGTGCAAATAAATTTTTGTGAAGTTCTTGAAAGCTTAGATGGTACGTACAGTGGCTCACATTAATATTCGGCCACCGATGATTATCGCAGTTGTATGGCCTTATGTTACATTAGAAATTAAGATAAACATAAAACATATTGCACAATCATTCTTGTGTGCTTTGAATGAAATGCAGTAGTAGCCAATAACTGAAATAAGCAGTGTAAGTTAATGAAACACAATATTTGGTCCTTGCGTGCTTCATAAGTACGTCACTTTAATATTGTGCCAATTGTGGTGGACGCGTGGCACAGGCATGATGCACATTGCGTTCGTACCTAGTTTCATTCCCTGCAAGCTCTCTGCGCTGAGAGGTTGTATTGGGTAGTTCTGTAGACTGCGTCAGTCAGGAAAATGGGACGTAGGGCAGGAATACAACGTTTGAACAACGGCAGCTGGTAATTTTTCATCATGCAAAGAAGAAATCTCAACGAGAAATTGCGGAGCACTGGAATCTACCAAGGTGCACTGTTTGAGACATCATAAGAAAGTTTAAGAAGGAAGACAGAATATATTCGGTACCTCAAAAACGACATACAAAGAAACTAAGCGAGAGAGAAGAACGTCTAGTAATCAGGAAAATAAAGAAAGGTCCGAAAATTAGTGCTTGCAAACTTACAACGGAGGTACTCAATGCGGAAAGAACGTCCATCCAGAAACCATACGACGAGTTATCAGAAGGGCAGGATATAATAGCAGGGTATCTGGAAAGAAGCCTTTCATTAATGAGGCAAATAGAAGTAACGACTTACGTTCGCAAAAGACCACTCTGACAAAGATGAAAATTGGTGGAATGATGTTATTTTTGCTGATGAAACGAAATTGAATGTGTTTGGTTCAGATGGCAGGGTAACAGTATGGCGCAAGCCAAATCAGGAGCTAAAACCTGGGAACATGCAACCTACTGTGAAACACAGGGTAGGTAGTATTATGATCTGGGGCTGTATATCTACAACATGTGATCAGTAGGTGCTGGAGAGGCTGTACGTGTCGATGGAACAATGAAAAAGGAAGATCATCTCAACATCCTGACAGCAAACCTACACAAGAGGGATGATAATCTAGGCATTAGGAACACGTTAAAATTCTACCAAGATAATGACCCCAAAAAAAAAGTCATACATTGTCAAGAGCTGGCTTTTGTATAACTGTCCCAGAGTCATTAACACATCTCGTTAATCACCCAACCTGAATCCCATAGAAAATCTGTGGGATGAACTCAAGAGAAGACCGCGTACTACAACAATCAGGCCCACAAAATAATTAGAAAAAAGGTTCAAGGAATGATGGAGTAAGATTGGCTCCGAATGTACCAGGAAAATAATTGCTAATATGCCACAACGCCTGCGAGAAGTAATTAAACAGAATGGCCATGCTACTAGGTACTAAAAAACTGTGTGTTTAGTTTTCAAAGAGGATTATGTTTGTGTTTGAATGATGATGGCCGAATATTAAAGTGGCGTACTTATGCAACATGGAATGATAAAATCATATTGTTTGTTGAGTTGCATTGCTCATTTCCGTTGTTGGCTACCGCTATATTTCATTTAAAGCACACAAGAATGATTGGGCAATATGATTTATGTTTATCTTTATTACTAATGTAACATAAGGCCATGAAACTGCGATAATCATAGGTGGCCGAATATTAATGTAAGCCACTGTAGGTGTTGATGTCTCATTGACAGCAATATCATTAAAGATGAAACCAGAAACATGTGAAACAGTACAACGAAAATTAAAATACACAAGTTACTTACCCGGGATTTGAATTCAGAAGAACTCTTAAAATTAAACTAGCTGCATCGTGGAGGTAGGATTCGGAGCATCAACTTCGGATGTAATCAGTGTAATGTTTTGGACGATAGGGTTCACTAACATGAAATATTTACTCAGCCATCATTTTGAAAAACGTGTCTGAGCCACTAAAACACATAAGTCTAAATGGTCTGCCATAAAGCTACTTGTGTGAGTAATTTTTTGGAAATCGGTTAATTGGTCTCCCAGATATGGCATAAAACCTTATTTTCTTAAATGGGGATATCTCACAAAATTGCTTTAAAAGAGGCTCTACACACGATGTTTGTAATATATGTCAGCATAAAAAAGTTTGATTGAAATAGTTAAATTGTTAAATAGATATGCCAAACATGATGATATTTATGGCCGCCATTTTTAAAATCCCCTGACCCCATTTTAATTACATAACTTTACATGGCCTTTTGTAGGTTTGCAAAATTTTGTGGAAATTAGTCGACTTTATATATTAGCACATACGGTTATTGTCATAGATACAATATACAAAGTTAAATTAAAATCTGTCACAGTTTCGTAGATATAGCACACTAAGCTAAAACTTTTTGTATACATGCCATTCAGAAAATAAGAAATATTTACATACTTAAAACATATAAATTAATATAGCCTACGACAGTACTTCTTCGCCAAATTTGAAAGAAATGTATTTATTTCCTCGAGATACGGCATAAAAACTAAATTATTTCATATGAGACTATTATACAAAATTGCGGAGAAATGAGGCTTTGCATAGACAATTTTGATTGATATAACTGACACTGTCAGCATACAAAGTTAAGTTGAAATTTGTTTTACAGTTTCGTAGATGTTTATATGGCCGCCATTAAAAAAAATGTGTGTCTGACCGTCGCAAAATTTATCAGTTTACATAGTCTGGCATAGTGCTAATTGTTTGCAAAATTTGGTAGAAATAGGTTCTTTTTTTGAAGATCACATAATTTTAATTTGTCAAGTGATACTATTTTACAAAATGGCGGACAAAAAATTTTTTGAGTACACATTTAATTGTTGTTAAATATACAACCATCATACAAAGTTTCATTGGAATTAATTACATGATTTCGACTATNAGTTAAGTTGAAATTTGTTTTACAGTTTCGTAGATGTTTATATGGCCGCCATTAAAAAAAATGTGTGTCTGACCGTCGCAAAATTTATCAGTTTACATAGTCTGGCATAGTGCTAATTGTTTGCAAAATTTGGTAGAAATAGGTTCTTTTTTTGGAGATCACATAATTTTAATTTGTCAAGTGATACTATTTTACAAAATGGCGGACATAAAATTTTTTGTGTACACATTTAATTGTTGTTAAATATACAACCATCATACAAAGTTTCATTGGAATTAATTACATGATTTCGACTATATAGCATACAAAACTGAAATATAGCTATATAGCCGCCATTTTGAAAATAATTTCCTGACATACCTAAAACGTATTAGTTAACATTACCTACCGCATTACTACTTGTTACAGTACAGTACATAAAAACTTTACTTATTCATGTGGCACTATCTTACAAAATGGAGGACAAAAGATACTCCGTGTACACACATTTGATGTTTGCTATATATACTCCCAGAATACAAAGTTAAGTTGGAATTGATCAAATGGTTTCCAAGATATAGCATACTCTGCTAAAATACCTAGATGGTCGCCATTTTGAAAATAAGTATCTGACATACTTGAAGCAAATTTGTACGTATCAACTTCTGCAGTACTACTTGCTTGCCAAATTTTGTAAGAATCTGTCAATTGTTTCCAGAGATAATACAAAATACTTTTATTAGCTCATGTAGTGCTATCTTACCAAATGGCTGACAAAAGTGGTTGTTTCTGGCTTTTATGATGCTTGTAATAGGTACTGCCAGTGTACAAAATGTTGTTGAAATGGGTCAAACGATATGGTAGTTATACCAAATAAACCTAAAATATTTGTATGGCCTTTATTTTGAAAATAAGTGTCGAAGTTCAATTACTTGCATTTACCTGGCCCATCATAGTGCCAAATTTGGTGAAAATAGATTGATTAGTTTTAGGGATATAATGTAAAAGCTTTATTTTTCATGTGGTGCTATCTACCAAAATGGTGGATTAACAACAATATTCATGTCTGAATTTAATGCTTACAACTTGCGCTGTCAGCATGCAAGATTTGGTTAAAATGGGTTGAATGGTTTCCGAGACTACATATCGCCCTAGATTTTAAAAGGCCGCCATTTTGAAAGTGCCTGGTGTGGTCGAAAACTATAAAAGTCAGGTGTCCTTACTTAGTACTATAGTACCGCGTTTGGTGAAATTCGGTTCACGTGTCCAAACATTGGAAAAGAGGAAAACACACACTCACACAAACACGCACATGCACACTCTGACACGCATTCACACAGACAGGAATGTGATCTCGTAAACCTTCGGAAAGTAAGCTAAAAAGCCGCTATCTTTTAAAAAAAATTGTCTTCATACAGTTCATAAATATTTGAACTCCCGTAATAGCATTTATAGTATATCAAACTTTATCAAAATAATTTTTATTGCGTTTTATTATAATTATGTCTTCTAGGGTTATTGCAGATGTAACCTCTATGCTAAGTACCATACCTCTATCCCAAATGCTAATAAAAATGGACGGACTGGCATGTCTCAGCTCGTACATTATCATTTTATCTTTCACAGATTTATAGCGATATTAATTACAGTATACATAAAAGGAAAGGAAATCATGTATGCAGAATTGAGGTTCAGCTTTGTAATTGTTCTATGTACCCAAATATATGTTAAAAAAAAGTCCACCGAAAAACAATATTTTGTGTGCATAACTGTCAATATGTGGAAACGAAAGTAAGGATCAGTTCAAATGTACATTTGTACAATAATAAATTTGTGTGGATTAAATTCTTAATTAATTTTAAGCATTTAAAATATGTCATGTCACAGGTTTTTATATTCTGGAAACTACTCATTTATTAGGCACTAAACTTTTCGGCAGAAGTTGTTACTAGTTCCACATTGCTACATTTGATGGTAGAAACAAATTTTTAGAGTTTGTAGTGAAACCTTTTTACTAAACAATTTTATAGCAGGATTTACTGAATGAAAAATGATGCATGTAAACTTAAATCGTCACTTTAATGTGCAAAGGATTTTAAAAATATGTGGCCTAGGTGAATCCTTAGTCTCGCTACTGCGTGCTGCGTTAGTTGCAAGATTGCACGCCAGTTCATTTCCAGTGGCGTGTGGTGAACTGTTGCAAGGTAAGCTGACGTTAGCTCTGTTCTGTACCCTGTTGCTTGCCAGTTTACACTTCCACCATTAAAACGTAGTTCGGCAGGTGACGCCACAGGACGTGTGTAATGATTCCTTGCCTGCTCGGTGAGAATGGTCGAAATACATTCAGTTTCCCTAGGCTCCACCCACAGAAAAAGTCTAATTTTGCTGCAACAAAAAAATTACTATTGAGGCATTAATAATGCTGTAACAAAGTTACTTAATGTTAACCATTTACAAAGTCTTATATTACTGCAATGCAAACATACTGTTGAAGTGTTAATGTTAACAAAGCCTCTAAGTAATGTTACCGCAACCAAAAGTTGTATTACGCTAAAATCAACAGGAAGAACCAAATATGTTGTGTTACTGCGAAATTAAAGAAATGTCCAACCAACACAAGGTTACACTGACCTGACGTTGTAAAACTGGCTGATAGTAGTGAACAACAATAACTTCATAAAATGAAACCACTGTATTTAATTTGTAAAGCATAGTATGAGAACTAAATGTAGCTTAGACCAGCTCTCAAACCTGGCAAAGCAGTTTACGTGTGCCAATTATGCATATATTTATAAAGCATAATGTATTTCCACGAGAATTGCAGTTTGTCGTTATGTTGTATTCAATACTTACAATATGAAACTTAGGCTGTGCCCCAATTCCCTTCAAGTATATACATGTCCATACTTCGCCCCGCCTGTGAAGTCACTAAGTATATACTAGCGGCGTCCCAATTCCTAGTATAGTACACACAGTATCTGTACTTGCCAAGTACACGAAGTTGCCTACTTGCTGGGTGAATTTGCGTACTTACGACGGTCGCCATGTTTGTTTACTCTGTTTTTTTAATTGCACGTTGGATATCGTCAGACTCAAGTTTGGAAAGCAACAAATTTCATACATGAAATGGTTCAATTGTAAGGAAAATGTTTAGCCTTGTATTTTAGCTTGTATTTCTCAGGAGTAGCACGAGCACGCATACACACACACAGACACACACGCGCGCGAATGTTTGTAGTAGTTGCAAGGTGAGCTTTCTCAACATCGGNGGCAATTTTATCTTTAATGTACATTTAAAAAAAATTTAAGCTGCATGTTTACATAGTTTCCAAACACTCGCTACCTGTTCTGTTTCCCGTTTTATCTTGTGGGGTTAGTTTATAATAACCTAACTCTTACAAATGACAAATTCATTATTGTTATTTTTTGCATAAACCATAGAGTGATTAGCTTAGAATGTCAAAACACGTGTTTACTTCCTAGTAGTTCGTGTTACAGTGTTCAGAGACCAAACCTTTTATCCAAAACGAATTGGTTTCCCCTCTGATAAACTATTTTAGTCCATGCCTACCAAAATATCTAATCATGCTTTCATCATATGATAATTTTTCTTCAGGTACGAAACACTTAGAAAATTTGTCCTTCAGCTGACTTATAAGTGGCCTGATCTTCCACAACTTGTCTTGAGTGTCAGGGTTGAAATCACCATTGTTGGCAAAATGGATGAATCTCAGAATCAGTTCAAATCTATTTCTTCTCATGGAATTAGCGACGAGTTTATTATGCACATCGCCACTTTTCTCCCAGTACATTCTTTTCGATAGCAACTGGTTGTACCCACTGATAATAGAATAGACATAAAACATCCCACTTCTCCAGCTGAGATATTTGGATCAGGACAATTTTTATGCAGTGCATACATGCTTGATTCTTTCACAATGAATTCAGTAAGTTCATCATCAATAGAAAGCCTGAGCAGCACTTCTTGTTTCTTGTATCCGGAAATCTTGTGGATCAAATATTTTGGAAACCGGCGTCTAAGTCACTAACCACTCTGCATTTTTTGTGCACTGTGGGTATGACTTTTTAGGAAATCTTGGTCCTGATTGAGGTGTTGGAAGTGGTCGTGATCTTTCTTTAGTGTCGGTCCTAGGTGTTTGGACTAGCTGAGGTACAGGGAATATTTATGCACCATTCTTAGTATGTACTTCAGCACCAGCAAGCAATTGTTTTCCACCGAGGTTATCAGGCGTTCCGCCTTATTCGTCGTCTGCAGAGTTCTCATCTGTCAAGATATTTGCATCGGGAGGAGCCATGAAAATATCATCTATGTTATAATTTTCCTCTCCAAAAAGTATATCAAGAACTTCCTTGACTGTGTGCAAGGATTTTAGCCACTTCCCTGAAAGTAAAATAATCAAACTTCCTGTATTTCTTGTTACGACAATTCAATAATCACAACAATGCACCATGATACATAATTCCCTCTGGGGTTTCGCATGTTTATTGTCAAAAAACTATTAGACATACAGTAAAAAGATGCATATCAGTACATTTCGAATCTCTCCAAGTTTTTATTCGTAATCGGTGCCATCCTATTGGGTTACATCAAAGATCGTGTGTTCGTACCCCCTTTGCCAAATTATTTTTAGCACAACTGCAAGAAAGGATCATGCGTGCAGTCACTGGTATCGACTACATGACATGACATGTTGGGACGAGTGTGGCAGGAACTTGATTATAGGATTGATGTCTGCCGCGTCAATAGGAGTGCACACATCGAGCACCTGTATGGTGCATAAAAAACTTTGAAAGATTCTGAATGTACTGATATGCATATTTTTGCTGTATGTCTAATGGTTTTTGTACAATGAACTTCTGAAACCCCGGAGGTACTTACGAATCACTTTGTATATATACAAATGTGTATATTCGCTAAAAAATAGTGAAATTGCTGTCATTAGTGCTTAGTGTTACTTTTATGTAACATGGCATTTTCGCTACATCTGTTGTCTATTCTAACAATGGAATCACTCTAATAATATTATTCCCACAGTTATTGACTAAATTTAAAAGTAACTACAGACAATTAGTCAAATTTGTAAAATACTATATTATTTGTGCTTACTATGTCAAAGAAATTATATTAGAAAAAAATCATTAATGTTTTGCACACTGCTTCACTTAGTCAACTAACATCAGCAACTGAAATTGACAGACTGGAGGGTCATGCTTCCTAGAACACTAAATAAAAGGCAAACCAGTTTATTCCTGCTTCCTAGGTAGCCGAATAAAAAAGCATGCACCGAGAATGTACAGCANTAAATAAAAGGCAAACCAGTTTATTCCTGCTTCCTAGGTAGCCGAATAAAAAAGCATGCACCGAGAATGTACAGCAGTGAGCATGCACCATCTTAACCTTGCAACAGTTCACCACACGCCACTGTTCATTGTGTTACGCATTTGAGCGATGGAGCACTTCAATTGGTGCCCATATAACTCCCTTGATCCACTGCTCCAATTATGAACCGCAGGTTCAAGGAGGGCGCTCATTTGTTCGGCGCGGATCAGCTCTAAACGAACATATTGGCAATAATATAAAATTGTTTTCGAATGACAGCCCGCGCACTACGTCGTCTTGACTCGGCCTGTCTGGGCATTCTGCTCTCAGCTCCGATCGAAATCGGCCGGCATTGCTGCGAGAGTAAAAAATTCAGAAAGTCCCATCGGTCAGGGTGGAAAAAGTGACTAGCTGAAACTAAAATTAGTCTCTTCCATGTGTACAGTTTATTTAAAAATACTTATTTTTAGTTTGGTTTTTATTATTATGGCACGCGAAGAAAAATTAATAGAAGCTGTGTTTTGCTACAAACACAAATACAAAAAATTGTATATATATAGAAGTGATAATAAAATTATGGTAAACCATAATATAAAATACCTTTGGTACAATTAATTATAACTTCACGTTTTTTTTATGTAGTTATGAGTGGCATAGCTAAATAATCTTTATGAGAAACTGACGTCTTAAAACGTGTCTCTTAATTAATTTTTGTAACTGTAGTATCTACCAGTTAAAAAGAAACTTATTTATGAGCTTTCTAAAATACAAAAAAAAAAAAAAAACGAAATTTGTTCGTCCTGAAGAAATTCTGAAAATATAAAATAATACGCACTCTACTTCTCTCTCTTCAAGTGTCATGAACTCCGATTCATGGCGATCGTTTCTGTAGTTCATTGCATGCAAATGCGATCAAATTCTTTTCTTCGTCGGAATTTTTATATACCTACTTTAAGAGGCGCGCCTACCTGGCGCTGGAACTGTGTTGCAAGTGTAACGTACACTTCCGTCAGACGAGGCCTGTGTCACGCAAATCAAAAACACAATTTAAAAGCACTCCAGCTTGGATCAAAACTGCTCTATCTCAAAATAAACGCGTCAAGTATGTACAAATATACTTGAGGACCCTACTTTAAACATTCCACGGACTTATCACACTAATAAAATTATAGGGTCACCGCTTAAATGGGGCCGTGGTGGCTGAGCGGTTAGCCTGCCCGCCTCCCTCAAAGGCGAACCAGGTTCAATCCTCGGCCGGGTCACTCCCGGATTTTCGCACGTGGGAATCGTGCCAGACGATGCCGCTGATCGGCGGTTTTTCTCAGGGATCTTCCGTTTCTCCTGTCATTGCATTCCGGCGCTGCTCCGTACCTCATTTCACCCTCATTGGCTCTGAAGACCACAATGTTCGGGGCAGCCCAAATCTCTCCACTCCACTCGTGTGTTATCGACAGACTGACGCGTGAGGACTGAAGAGGACGATGCGAACGCATCCAAGTGTTGGTCCCGTTCGGAGAGCCGAACAAGTGCTCGGCCTTGTTCATGCTGTGGTGGGCGGAACGCGGTTGGCGAAATATTTCGCACAGCAGGGTGCGTGGTGCGTGTGGGTTTGCCCGAGGTGGGGGGAGGGTGTGTTGCAGACTCGCTAATGGCGGCGTCTACGTCTCAGCTCGTCGCCGCCACGCCGTCCTTGGAGCCTAGCGTCCTGGGCGGGGCGCGCGTGACCTTGCGGCCTGCGCCGACTGATTCATATCGCGGACCCCGTCCACAGTTTCGCTCGCTCCTCTTGCTCTTGTATCTCTCTTTCTATTATCCTGTAGTGTCTCACGACTACGACGGTGGCGCAGCGGCTAATTCCGTCCTGATTCCTGATTGGTGCAGTTTCCTCCTCCCATTTCCACAACTCTGTGTTTGTGTTGAAGTCGTACGAGTTCCGGGCTCTGATTTGGGAACCGAAGGAAAACAATAGCCGATCAACCCGACGATTAAATTCCGGTGGCTTGTTTCTGGATAAACGTGTGCTTAAAAAAAAATTCAGGAGAGAAGTAAACAATGCGTAGATTCGTGGTGTAACACGACCTTGTAAGGAGGTTATTTTTACACGTAAACGTAAGTAATGTTAACTGTGCTGTTCTTTAAATTGTTAAAATTATGTATGCACATAACATAATCTCGTAAACTGCGTTTCTTGATGGTTCCTACGCGGGTGCTCGTGACGATCCAGATCAGAGGAATGTGCAGCAACATGACATCGTGATCACACTCGGCAGAGTATATTCCAGTGACTTATTTAGATTGTTTCTGTATGGCGAGTTTCGACTGAGGGAACTAAATTTGAAGTTTCAAGAAATAAATCGGAAACTAAAAAACATTTTAAAAATTGTAAAAGGAAACTGCGCCCATCTCCTTTAAAATTATCCTATGAAAAGTGATGATATTTGGTTGTCACTAAAAAATTTTTATAACTGGGCAGTACCAGGAAATTATGTTTATTGTGAAACTGAAGGCAAAGTTGATGTAACTGTTTGTACGAGAATACCACCTCCCATTTTCAAATTCTGTACACGGGTCTGGTGGAAGAATTATTTATTGTAGACTCTTCGGAAAAGTGTTTTATGACTTTTCTGATGAATATTTCCTCTGTGTCACAACATTAAATTATCATAATTAAAGTAGTTTGCAACCTGAGTTAATTCCTTGTCTATCTTGTATGTTGCTGCAAATATAAAAAACAATATATATTTTAAACAGTTGTATTTAGGAAATAAATCAAAACTGAAAATAAAATAAAATTGTTTGCTAAAAATAAAGTGTTCAGCTTTCATAAGCGTTATGAACGCTCAGTGTGTTACAAATCGACTGTCGAGCGTCGTTAAGTGTTCATGTCATTATGAAGACCGAAATCAGAATCATCACTGCTCCGCCAAATTATCGCCAGGAAGTCACGAGTTGTTTACATGGGCTGCTCACGTCTTCTTTCCTCTACACTAATTTTCGTGACGTCAACTCCAGTGAATCACTCATTGGCTGAACTGTCTGTAGTGCACGTTGCCTCGATGTTCACTATTATGGACATATTACAAACATTATTTAGATGTCCTCTGACATAGGCAGAACGGTTTTTTTTTTTCGCACTGTTGTATCAGAAAACATACACATGGTCTACATGCGAAACTTGTATAGGAATATTGCATTAATTTACAGACATAGCGCCAGAAATCATAGCCACTGCATAATGTATTGTTTCGACAAGCTGCGTGACGAAAAGTGTGCACGGAGTTTATCGCCTATTAGGTAAAGATGGCGGGGTAGTTATTGCACATTCGGCTATCGCACGTACCAGTCCCTCACTAGTATGTTTAAGAATACCCAATACACCTCCATACCACGAGGTTANCCTATTAGGTAAAGATGGCGGGGTAGTTATTGCACATTCGGCTATCGCACGTACCAGTCCCTCACTAGTATGTTTAAGAATACCCAATACACCTCCATACCACGAGGTTACTGTTATCTATTTATGTTTCATATCTTCCCACGTCTAAATGTTGCCGAGTACTTCATTCTCTGCGAGTTGCGTTCGGCTTGCACTGGTAGCAAGCATACCCTGACTCGAATTCGAATTATTGTACATCGCATCAGTCACGAATGGTGTACTGGTCCTAACTTCAGGTAACTGATGACTTTAGTTTCTAGTCATTTAAGTTAATTCTCAATTTTTTTTTTTTTTTAATTCTTTAATATTTTTATTAACATGGTAAAAATCTGTCACTTCTAATTTTGATATACATGTTAAGTATAAAATAATACCCCAACTTTGAAGGTCTATAATTTCAAAACCAAACAACCTACAACCTTGGTTGACCAATCAATTCAACCGTGGAACTTCATAAATGTTCAATGTGACCACCTCGGGCGGCTTGAACGACATCTACGCGATAATCAAACTCGTTCCACACTCTTGTCAGCATGTCCAGTGTTACGGTTTGGATGGCGTCCGTAATTCTCGTTTTGAGGTCGTCAATGTTATTGCCTGTCTCATATAAGTTGGCGAGATTTTGACCGCCAGTGAGTGGTACTTGACGTATTCGAAACAAACAACGTGCCATTTACAAAACCCTATATCAGTTGTTTCATGAACGAACTAAAATTAATATTACGTTGTCTATTCTGAGTGCACTGCTGACAAAATTCGACAAACAGAAAATACGCGGATAAGAAGGAGTTCCTAGATTTACATATTAATACATTCTATTTTACGTTCTAAAGTAGAAATATATAGGTGTTCAAAATTAAAGGCACATTAAAACCATCCGTATCCAAATGAAACACAATTACAAAACTCAATTTCACATCTTATCACCCCTATCCAACCATGCTTTCCATACGAGCCTGATATTAATTCCAAAAGCATACAGAAATATTGCATAGTATTGTTGAATTATTTTTCCTAAAAATTTGACGAAATATATTTTAAATTCGTGTCGTTCCTAGCCAGTAATAGAAGAACAGTTAACTTAAAAAAGACGCTATCTATTGAGCAAAGCGAACGGCTCACACCTCGCTCTTGACATGCTGTATGCGCTATCTATCGGATCTTTCCCGAAGATTACCAGCCAGAAAAGAATAGCGTTTGTGTGCAATATATATAACAAATTTACAAACAGATACCAATAGTTTTATTTTTCGCGAACTCTGCATAATTTTTAAAGTAACATATATTTCGTGTACAACGATTTTGAGTACTAGTAATTTCCATTCGGCCGGTAATCGTTCGTCTACGTAAATTATACGCCATGTTGTTCTCCAGGAAACCCACTTCCTTGTTTCCGAAGAAAGTGGGACACGCGTAAATAGTTTTTAAGTAATACTACCGTTATTCCTTATCACATATTTCTAACTCGAATATATTAGCTGTAACGTCCAAAGTGTGATAATAGCTACAACTACCGTCTCGAAAATGTTAACCCAAATTCACTGTGTCTGACAAATTAAACAAAGAGTTAGCAAATATTAAATTTTTTGCAAGATTTTGTATTTTTACTTTTATAACCTACTAATTTTTTAGACAGATGTCCGTCTAAAATATGTTAGCATTACAGTACAATGGCAAGTGGATTAGCTGACCACGTGTTGATAAAAAATACAGCCTCCACTTGATGCACCAGCTGATGGCGAAAGGATACATAAACGAAAAGTAAACAGTGGCGCTACTTTCGTCGAACTGTCAGAATTTAGCCAACTTACACGAGACAGACTATAGCCGGAAATGGTGGACGAAACACATGATCCTTTATGTACCCCCATAGAAAAGAATCGCACGGGGTAAGATCCGGGCTTCTTGGGGGTCAGTGATGAAGAGCCTGGTCACCAGCTGCTTCTCGACCAATCCAGCGTTGCGGCAACGTCTCGTTCAGGTATCCGCGAACAGCTAGGTGCCAATGGGGTGGCACACCATCCTGCTGGAAAATTAAGTCCCCCACCGCCTCTTCTAACTCAGGAAACAACCACTCTGTAAGTATGTCCAAATAAGGGATTCAAGTAACAGTGGGTTCGTGAAAAAAGAAAGGGCCGAAAACAGTGTCTTTGGATACAGCGCAAAACACGTTCACTTTGGGTGAAGCGCGCTCGTGTTCGGTGGTTTCATGTGGAGACTCCTGATCCTACATCTGCACGTTGTGCCGGTTCACCTTACCATTTGCATTTGCATGGAACGTCGCTTCATCGCTAAAAACCAGCTTAGACATGAAGGCATCGTCTACCTCGTTCTGAGCACATAAAGGTAACATCAGACCGTCCCCTTCACATTGACGTGTCGAATGCGAGCTCGCTTCCCCTTCACCACCTCAAACCGAGAGTTACGAACGCCATCCAAACCGTAACACCGGACATGCTGACAAGAGCGTGGAACGAGTTTGATTATCGCTTAGATGTCATTAGGGCCGCTCATGGTGGTCACATTGAACATTTATGAATGTATGGTAAACAAACTTCACGGTTCCACGGTTCATTTGATTGGTCAATCAAGGTTGTAGGTTGTTTGGTTTTGATATTATAGACCTTCAAAGTTGGGGTATTCTGTTATACTCTCGCTGTATTTTGTCGTCGCGTGCTGCATAAGTACGTNACTAAATGACACCAGAGTATGTATGGCCACTACAGTAACGACCATTTTAAATGCAAGATCAGTTGCACTGTTATACGTAGCTGTTGTCAATTTGGGATAAATGATTTTGTGAAGATTTGTATGTTAGTTTATATATACATAAATATATATATAAATGAGCAGCGACACTCCCGTGTGTGCTGGCGGTGAACGACGTTGCAGTCCGTGTTGTAGGTGTGTGGGTGCGTGCTCGTCCTCCGCACTCGGCGCGCAGGCGCCAACAACAAACTGCGGGGGCGGTGTTAACGAGGTGCGCACACAAACGCGTGCTAGCGCCTAAATACAGCGGTGCGTGTAGTTAGGCGCTTAGGGTAGACGCTCCACCTCTTCGTGTATACGCTGTTGGGTTTGCAGGCAGCTGACGATTAATTTCGTCATGAAAACTTTGCGGGAGCAGTTGTGAACAATCGGTTATGTGTTTCGACTTTCGGGNGGCTGACGATTAATTTCGTCATGAAAACTTTGCGGGAGCAGTTGTGAACAATCGGTTATGTGTTTCGACTTTCGGGAGCGTTTGTGGACACTATGTGCGCGTCGTGGTAAATGTCGCCACTGTGTTGGAGACGACGAACCACAGAACAGTCATGCAGTAATGAAATTGAATGTAACCAAACGCACAGATGAATGCAGTATGCACAGTTGAAGCAGAAAGGAGTTAGGTGGGGAAGGATTTGATGCAGAACGTTTTGTATCTCGCTCCGACTTTTGTTTACCGAACCATGTTTGATAGAAATTTACTATAGAAAAAATAAGCGTGAATATGATACAAAATAATTTCATACATTGTCATCAAAATTTAAAAAAATGTTTTTTCATTACAAAATAGTATCATTAATTATGACTCTGAATAGCTATTCTCTATTACTTTGAGTTCCACATTTTTTTAGGTTTAACGCATTCTTCTCCAATAAAAATAGATCTTGGCTACGCTTACGCTGCTATTATGCTATTAGAACGATGAATGTGTGGGGAGGATATGGGATTTATGACAGGTACATTCTGGTTAAAATAGTACCTGGTATAAGAACTGCACAGTAAGGCTAACCTATTGTTCTTCAAAGGCTGATTGCATTATGACTTCTTTGTATGTCAGTGTGATAAACTGGGGAACGGCTTAGTACTAGATTTAGTATATATCACATTTTGAGAATTGTCGCGCATTATCGGGTTGGTAGGCGGTACAGTGTGTACGCGTTGGCAAAACTGCCTCTTTTGGGCGCGCACTTCCACCACTCTGTCGATGTTGTCTGCTCCAGGATGTAACCTGACGACTCTGGCCAAGCACCAGCCCAATGGGGGTATACGTTCTTCAGCTACAAGTACCAAATTTCCCACAGTGAGTCCTGGTTGGTTGGTTTGCCATTTGCCCCGAGGTTGCAACTTTTGAAGATACGATACCATCGTCTCCAAAACTGATTGAAAAGTGCACACACCATTTTCCATCTCCGGAACAGGCAGAGTGCACTATCACTGTTCTCATCATATGATTCAGGGACAGCTACAAGGGGTCTACCAATAATAAAATGCCCCGGTGTGAGGGCAGCAAAGTGATATGGGTAGGATGATGATGGTTTTAATGGTCTGGAATTGACGACAGCTTCACTTCCGCCTTAGTACACAATGTCATTAACTTCTCCAAAGTGAGAATATGATTGCCAATGACTCGCCCGAGGTGGCTTCACAGCTGCTTCCCATAACCCACCTTGATGGGGAGTTGCTGGGGGAAGAAAATGAAAATTAATGGAATTAGTCCGAGAATTTTCAACAATGGGAGACTTGAGAAGTTGGATAAAGGATTGTTAAAGCTGCCTTGCCGCACTCTCAAAATTGGTCCCACAATCCGAATAGACTCGTGCACAATCCTCTCCTTGACACAAACCGTGTTAAGGCTGCAACAAAACTATCAGCAGTTAGATCAGTCACAGCCTCAATGTGCTCTGTGCCTTAGTTGCAAAACAAATGAAGATGGACAGGTAAGTCTTCTGAATAGTGTCACCATGTAACTTGTTTAGTCTGATGGCAATGGGTCCAGCATAATCCACTCTTGTCTGCTGAAATATTCCAGGGGACGTGACTCTCTCTGCTGGAAAATCACCCATAAGTGGAGGAGTGTTTACAGGTCGACACCGGTAGCACCGCACACACTTGAAGACTCCAGATCGAATTAGGGATCGGGCTGACAATCCAGAATTTCTGTGATACGAGAGACTGCAGTAATTGTGGTGCTGCATACAGATATCTCAGGTGGTAATGATCTACCAATGCTTCAGTGCTTCAACCACTGCATGGTCTTTCGGCAGTTTGATTGGGTGCTTAGTTGCAAACTCCATGTTGGCATCGGACAAGCGACCACCCGCCCTGAGCACACCATGTGAATCCAGAAAGGGTACCAAGTGCTGTATTCGTGTTGAACAAGGCTTTCATCCACTGGGGCGTTTCAAGTCGTCATGTAGGCGAGCATGTTGGATGCATTTGCATACAAGAAGGGTAGCTTCCTCCAGTTCCAAATTTGCTCAGGAACCACTGTTACAAAATTGTGTTTTGGCATGTCTTATGTAACGCCTAGCATAAGCCATAATGCGAACCAACGTGGGCCATGATGAAATTCGTTGGAATAGAGGAAGCTCTTCAAGAATTTCATGAGTGTTCAACAAGGCGAGTTGAGAACATTTGAGCTCTGGGATATTGTCATCATGCCCCGACACAGCGGACACTGGCCACTGTTCAGATGAGTGGACTAGCCAACCGGGGCCATGCCACCAGAGGTCATGAGAGGGAAGGTCAGGAGGAAGTATGCCGCGAGATGCACAATCCGACGGATTATCTTGAGACTTGACATGTTTCCACAGCTGAGGAGAAACCCATTCTTGGAGATTGAAGGTGGAAATTTTTTTACATTGGCTTTGTGCGTTGGGAATTCCAATTTGTAGTTGCATTTTTTTTTTGTAAATAAAACTTATTGTCTAGGCCTTATCTGTCCAGAAATTGAACGTTGCAATGATTTAGTTTGGAAGATCGAATTGACCACGTTTTCCGAAGCTTGCATGGCCTGTGTAAAGAACTCTAAAAATCAGACTATTAATACCACTGCAAAATACATACAAGAATAATATATTTTGAAAATAATAATGGTCTACCGATAACTGCTTACATCATTGACATAGCGTGATTATTCAAAACGTAGCAATGTTAGCTATCCGGAAATGATATTCGTATAAAAATTTCTGTAGAATAGAATTTCTTCTGTTCAACGCTGTTGAAACAGATGCTGTTTTGCGCTATAATAACGAATACTTATTAACACGTAATTTNAATTTCTTCTGTTCAACGCTGTTGAAACAGATGCTGTTTTGCGCTATAATAACGAATACTTATTAACACGTAATTTTTATGTCTAACAAGCTCAATACTAATTTTCACGTAATGTATTTTTTTTGTGGCTTAATTTATTTATTTGTTTTGAAATGGTCTCCACAACATATTTTTTAACAGCATTTTTATTTTGGCCGCATATTTATGTATTTCTATTTTTACGTTGTGTACGTGTGCTTACAAGGCCATATGACTATGCATTTTGAANTGGCCGCATATTTATGTATTTCTATTTTTACGTTGTGTACGTGTGCTTACAAGGCCATATGACTATGCATTTTGAAGGTTGGGGCAGATTTAAGTGGCAGTTCAAATGAATTTAAATTGTAACCCTCGTGATTGGTCAGTATTTTAAGAACATTCTTAAGTTAAGTTTTCAACCAGGAAGACGGCCATCTTGTTACGCGACGTCAAGCAGCCAGCCCGTGTGGGCTGTGCAAGAGGCGCTAAATCTTGATTTTTATTAGAGAACTCTGAGTTCGCACCCCTGAAATTAGGCCGTCTACCAGTGACGAAGGACGCGAGGTGTTTGCCTGTATTAACCCCCTCCGTGTAGCTTTCAGAGAGGTTAGCTAGAACTCGTGAGACGTCCGTTAAGGTGCCATTGAACTGTATGCTAGCACCGTAAGTCGTGTGCTTACATATAGGGAAGACGTCATCCAAGGATGCTGCGCATCCGGAGAGATGCCCCGTCGGCGTACCTGATCATCGGGAACTTTAAGATCATCGAAATTCTACGTTTGAACACTAATTCCAGCTAAAAATTATAATTAAAGTTTTTCACCTAACTCAGTTCATAAGACCTCCTGGAACATTTTCACGCCGCCATGTTGTTTTTAGTACGTACAAGACTTTTCCGACATTTTACTACGGCAAACCTGAACTGAACCTTTGCTCTACTGCTAGCTAATTACAAACGTTTTAATCAAAGTAAATATTTTTCACGAAAAATTTAAGATTTTAGCATAATTTCTGAACATTTTCAAGCATTAAAATTTTAACCATTACGAGAGCACTAGTGTTTCAAAGGCAGGAATATTTCAATTGTATGGTCAATATTTTCGGAGCCACAGATAATCTGCTAATTTGTAATGCCATCTGGATGAATTATGTTGTTTTTCTAGGAAAATTAAAGTTATTCTGAGTTCAATCTCCAGTTTTTTTTTTCAAACAGTCGCCTATTGTTGTCATTTCGTAATAGTAGCAAGTTTTCTCCTAGTGTTCCTGTTTGTGTATGTGTTTATTCTGTCCCCAAGTATTTTTACTACCTGATAGCTGTGTTGCTTGGTTTACAAATGGTACACGTTACTTCCGATTGGGAAGATCAAGTGTGTGTTCCCACTTACAATTTGGACAGGGTCGGGCAAAAGTAACTCGTCAGAATGCCCTCAATCGTCACTGTTTTGTGTTATCAAGGAGTTAAAGGGGCAATAATTTTGATTTTCAATAAGCACACCAATTTAGTACTCAAATTGGACTCTACCCTGAAAATGCGTTACACGTACTGCAGCTGTCGTAACTTCATCATCATATACACAGAGGTGTACGGAACCCTCACTCATTTTATTATTATTTTGCATTACGTTTAGTGTATCTCACTGTTGTATACTGTTGTGTGTGCAGTGTACGTACGATTGAATTGTTACGTTTCATTGCGTTACATTAAAGATGTCACATTATACATGTTACACTCTACGCACCACATTACACTGTGTTAAGCGTTATGATATAACCTAGTATTTAAGTTGATGATGCATTACTGAACCTCTGTAGTACACACCTGGGTACAGTATATTTATTACATATAAACATAATAAAGGAGTATAAAATATAGATTTTTTCTGCGCCAAAGAATTTAGGGTAAACGTCAATAAGTATCAGAAAGTTAAATTAAATTATAAAGTTTAACAATTATTACATTAAGAATGGAACTTGGAGAGCATTGCTACACATTTATTTACAAAGTATAAACTCATGCTTACAGAATGTTTCTCAAATGCACGTCATAACTGTGGGTACGTATTCAGAACATGTAGAGGAGGCAGAAATGGCAATGAACATATGTAGGTCCGGAAATGCTTCAATTTAATGCTAGAGCCATAACCTTGTACAATGAGAGAGACTGTATCCCTTTTACGTGGAATGCCATATCGGCGACCGTGTGCATAGTACATAACACACCATACGCACGTAGTGGGAGTGCATACGAGATGTCTGTAGCTTTGGATGTGTTGTGTACTGGGGTGTTGCGCAGTAACTCTAATCAGTTCACGAGCGTTTGCGCCATCTTACCCTACCAGTCGGCATCACAGTTAACACACGGCATTGCTATGAAGAGCNGTTCACGAGCGTTTGCGCCATCTTACCCTACCAGTCGGCATCACAGTTAACACACGGCATTGCTATGAAGAGCACCTAACAGGTAGGGTGAACTGTTGCGTGTTCATCACGGACTAGGTTACAGAACAGTAGTATGTACAGATTTTTAAATACGGAGTTGGCAAATGCTCATGTTATGTATGGGCTAGTGAACGGTAAGAGCAGTGAGGCGGAACACTTGTATCGGGAAAGAGATCCAGAAATACGGTGTCCAGCAAGGACAGCGTGTGAAGATTCAATCGCCGTCTCGTTCCGCACCGCCACTGCCGAGCTTAGGACACTAGTGGAGGAGGGGATTCTGAATGCTGTTGAAGAGACTCCCAGTGTTAGCACTCGACAGTTGGCTACAATGAATTATGTTGGCCACATGTCGGCTTGCAGTGTTGCACGAAGGCCTGTTGTATCCGTATCATGCCCTGTTACCAACTTATTTTCCAACACGACTTGTGTTCTGCCAATGGTTCGTTCAACAATAGGGCAATCCGGGCTTTCGCTCCATCTGTGCTGTTTACAGATCAGACGTCCTTCCACCAGGATGATATTGTGAGTTTTCACAATCATCACGTATTGGCATTCGAGAATTCTCATGCAAGTGTTCAACCCAATCATCAGCGACGCTTCTCGGTCTACGTGAGCACCGGCATTGTTGATGGTTGCATTAATTGGTGCTGCATCCTGATGGTGTAGTGTTGCGGTGGAGTACAGCTTGGAATCCGAACCACGAGATTGTCGTGCATGAGCGTATCCGGCAGTATTTGCGACGACGTATGGACGCATGTATTTGTGCTCATGGTGGACATTTCGAGCACGTGGTATGAGCCATTTACTTCTAGTGTATATTTCCTGTGCTATGCCTACGTATGTTTCGCAGTGTTTNCCTGGTATGAGCCATTTACTTCTAGTGTATATTTCCTGTGCTATGCCTACGTATGTTTCGCAGTGTTTGTGTTTGTGCGTTTTCCACTGTTATAAGTGTTCTGGTATTATTTGTAGTGTACCGTGCGGATGTGGAATTCCACATAACAGGGACCTTGTATGTCTCACTGCACATGGTAACGGCTCTAGCAATAAACAGAAGCATTTTCGGACCTATGTTCACATACATTTTTGCCTCCTCTACATATCCCCAATACCACAGTTTTGACGTGTATTTCAGATACTCCCTATATTAGTTTGCAAGAACATCCGTTAATATGACGGTTGTGCTATTTTATTTCGTGTTATGGACGATGTCGCAGAACTAAATACTCCCATTATGAATGTAAACGCAACATAATCAAGATACACCCCAAAAGCGCTAAAGAGCTCGCAATAATTTTAAAAACTTGTCTCAATTTTATTTTAATTAAATTTTACCATCAATTAAATGAACTCGTGAGGAATCGTGCCACTGTTAGGAATCACGTGTTAATTTACTAAACATTACATCCAGCTCTTATTTAATCCCGNAATTTCTTCTGTTCAACGCTGTTGAAACAGATGCTGTTTTGCGCTATAATAACGAATACTTATTAACACGTAATTTGTATGTCTAACAAGCTCAATACTAATTTTCACGTAATGTATTTTTTTTGTGGCTTAATTTATTTATTTGTTTTGAAATGGTCTCCACAACATATTTTTTAACAGCATTTTTATTTTGGCCGTATATTTATGTATTTCTATTTTTACGTTGTGTACGTGTGCTTACAAGGCCATATGACTATGCATTTTGAACGTTGGGGTAGTTCTAAGTGGCAGTTCAAATGAATTTAAATTGTAACCCTCGTGATTGGTCAGTATTTTAAGAACATTCTGAAGTTAAGTTTTCAACCAGGAAGACGGCCATCTTGTTACGCGACGTCAAGCAGCCAGCCCGTGTGGGCTGTGCAAGAGGCGCTAAATCTTGATTTTTATTAGAGAAGTCCGAGTTCGCACCACTGAAATTAGGCCGTCTACCAGAGACGAAGGACGCGAGGTGTTTGCCTGTATTAACCCCCTCCGTGTAGCTTTCAGAGAGGTTAGCTAGAACTCGTGAGACGTCCGTTAAGGTGCCATTGAACTGTATGCTAGCACCGTAAGTCGTGTGCTTACATATAGGGAAGACGTCATCCAAGGATGCTGCGCATCCGGAGAGATGCCCCGTCGGCGTACCTGATCATCGGGAACTTTAAGATCAACGAAATTCTACGTTTGAACACTAATTCCAGCTAAAAATTATAATTAAAGTTTTTCACCTTACTCAGTTCATAAGACCTCCTAGAACATTTTCACGCCGCCATGTTGTTTTTCGTACGTACACGACTATTCCGACATTTTACTACGGCAAACCTGAACTGAACCCTTGCTCTGCTGCTAGCTAATTACAAGTAAATATTTTTCACGGAAAATTTAAGATTTTAGCATAATTTCTGAACATTTTCAAGCATTATAATTTTTAACCATTACGAGAGCACTAGTGTTTCAAAGGCAGGAATATTTCAATTGTATGGTCAATATTTTCGGAGCCACAGATAATATGCTAATTTGTAATGCCATCTGGATGAATTATGTTTTTTTCTAGGAAAATTAAAGTTATTCTGAGCTCAATCTCCAGTTTTTTTTTTTCAAACAGTCGCCTATTGTTGTCATTTCGTAATAGTAGCAAGTTTTCTCCTAGTGTTCCTGTTTGTGTATGTGTTTATTCTGTCCCCAAGTACTTTTACTACCTGATAGCTGTGTTGCTTGGTTTACAAATGGTACACGTTGCTTCCGATTGGTAAGATCAAGTGTGTGTATTCCCACTTACAATTTGGACAGGGTCGGGCAAAAGTAACTCGTCAGAATGCCCTCAATCGTCACTGTTTTGTGTTAGCAAGGAGTTAAAGGGGCAATAATTCTGATTTTATATAAGCACACCAATTTAGTACTCAAGTTGGACGATCGTGACTGCGCAGTTAGGGTTGGCACTCTACCCTGAAAATGCGTTACACGTACTGCAGCTGTCGTAACTTCATCCTCATATACACAGAGGTGTACAGAACCCCTTTTCTCACTCATTTTATTATTATTTTGCATTACGTTTAGTGTATCTCACTGTTGTATACTGTTGTGTGTGCAGTGTACGTACGATTGAATTGTTACGTTTCATTGCGTTACATTAAAGATGTCACATTATACATGTTACACTCTACGCACCACATTACACTGCGTTAAGCGTTATGATATAACCTAGTATTTAAGTTGATGATGTATTACTGAACCTCTCTAGTACACACCTGGGTACAGTGTATTTATTACATATAAACATAATAAAGGAATATAAAATATAGATTTTTTCTGCGCCAAAGAATTTAGGGTAAACTTCAATAAGTATCAGAAAGTTAAATTAAATTATAAAGTTTAACAATTATTACATTAGGAATGGAACTTGGAGAGCATTGCTACACATTTATTTACAAAGTATAAACTCATGCTTACAGAATGTTTCTCAAATGCACGTCATAACTGTGGGTACGTATTCAGAACATGTAGAGGAGGCAGAAATGGCAATGAACATATGTAGGTCCGGAAATGCTTCAATTTAATGCTAGAGCCATAACCTTGTACAATGAGAGAGACTGGATCCCTTTTACGTGGAATGCCATATCGGCGATCGTGTGCATAGTACATAACACACCATACGCACGAGATGTCTGTAGCTTTGGATGTGTTGTGTACTGGGGTGTTGCGTAGTAACTCTAAGCAGTTCACGAGCGTTTGCGCCATCTTACCCTACCAGTCGGCATCACAGTTAACACACGGCATTGCTATGAAGAGCACCAAACAGGTAGGGTAAACTAGACTAGGTTACAGAACAGTAGTATGTACAGATTTTTAAATACGGAGTTGGCAAATGCTCATGTTATGTATGGGCTAGTGAACGGTAAGAGCAGTGAGGCGGAACACTTGTATCGGGAAAGAGATCCAGAAATACGGTGTCCAGCAAGGACAGCGTGTGAAGATTCAATCGCCGTCTCGTTCCGCACCGCCACTGCCGAGCTTAGGACACTAGTGGAGGAGGGGATTCTGAATGCTGTTGAAGAGACTCCCAGTGTTAGCACTCGACAGTTGGCTACAATGAATTATGTTGGCCACATGTCGGCTTGCAGTGTTGCACGAAGGCCTGCTGTATCCGTATCATGCCCTGTTACCAACTTATTTTCCAACACGACTTGTGTTCTGTCAATGGTTCGTTCAACAATAGGGCAATCCGGGCTTCGCTCCATCTGTGCTGTTTACAGATCAGACGTCCTTCCACCAGGATTATATTGTGAATTTTCACCATCATCACGTATTGGCATTCGAGAATTCTCATGCAAGTGTTCAACCCAATCATCAGCGACGCTTCTCGGTCTATGTGAGCACCGGCATTGTTGATGGTTGCATTAATTGGTGCTGCATCCTGATGGTGTAGTGTTGCGGTGGAGTACAGCTTGGAATCCGAACCACGAGATTGTCGTGCATGAGCGTATCCGGCAGTATTTGCGACGACGTATGGACGCATGTATTTGTGCTCATGGTGGACATTTCGAGCACGTGGTATGAGCCATTTACTTCTAGTGTATATTTCCTGTGCTATGCCTACGTATGTTTCGCAGTGTTTGTATTTGTGCGTTTTCCACTGTTATAAGTGTTCTGGTATTATTTGTGGTGTACCGTGCCGATGTGGAATTCCACATAACAGGGACCTTGTATGTCTCACTGCACACGGTAACGGCTCTAGCAATAAACAGAAGCATTTCCGGACCTATGTTCACATACATTTTTGCCTCCTCTACATATCCCCAATACCACAGTTTTGACGTGTATTTCAGATACTCCCTATATTAGTTAGCAAGAACATCCGTTAATATGAAGGTTGTGCTATTTTATTTCGTGTTACGGACGATGTCATAGAACTAAATACTCCCATTATGAATGTAAACGCAACATAATCAAGATACACCCCAAAAGCGCTAAAGAGCTCGCAATAATTTTAAAAACTTGTCTCAATTTTATTTTAATTAAATTTAACCATCAATAAAATGAACTCGTGAGGAATCGTGCCACTGTTAGGAATCACGTGTTAATTTACAAAACATTACATCCAGCTCTTATTTAATCCCGTCAAAGTTAATTAATGACAGCATCACAGCCATTTCTCCTCCAACGTTTGTGATGATTTAAGAGCATCTGGCGCGTTTTAATAAAATATGGTAGTGCACGTTTCTGCCGGTACAGTTACGTCGCCACATCACCGTGTTGCGGCTGTCTCATACTCCACACATGACCACAAAATGTTTTACTATAAATCGCTATAATGCCAGTGAAATAGCCCTCCTTGGTAATGTTCCACCTTCTGCTGCTTCTATTAACACCTGTGAGTGACGTACCTATATTCTCCAACATACATAGTGTTCAAGACTGGCTGGTATCTCGGCACCCATGACGTTAGCCTTCCACTCAGAAATTTCCGAACTCGACAAGTGCATTTATACCTCCTAGAGTACTCTTCTGTTCTTGTCAGTATAACATAACTATATGCAGAGAACTCTCTAACGTCCCAGTAGCTCACAGAAAGTAAGAAAGAATACAATATGAGGATCCCTCTGCTCGTTGGCATTCGCAATGGGTTGCAGTTTACAATTATTGATTGAAGTTAGTGCAGACGGTGCGTAAATTGTTTCAGTTTTATTCGTATTTTGAAAGTATTTATTTCAGCTGTAGTTTCTAAATGAGTAATTATGTTGTATTTTTGGTCATAGATTCGATTACACGTACTTAGACGTTCGTTTATTTGTGTTAATAACTTCTTAAAACTTAAAAGTACACCGCTAGAAGATAACTGTTGTTTAAGCTAACACATGTACTTAAAAAATTGCAGTAGCTTGTTGGAAAGTTTAACTTTTAGTTAAGTACCTCTCCTTTGGGTCTGTAGGATAACATGAGAAGAAGGGGGACATACTAACCTAACTTCGCATTAAAAATATGCTCATGATTGTTTGTTTGCCAAAAATGGCTCGCGTTCCCAAATCGAGAAAGTAGGAGCGCGTGAAAGCACGAAAAAGCTGTCCTAAATTATGCGCAAAGAGTACGCTGTCTAGAGAGCGTATTCTTAGAATTGACGCACTGTCTCAATTTTCGACAGTTGAAGGTGTTGAGGTGGTGGTAGTATGTATCTGAAGCTGTTCTGGCCATTTGACGGACATAAACGAGAGAGCGAAAAAGGGAACACTGGCCCGCGTACCTATCAGTATCACCCTGGCGCATCTACATCCTAAGTTCTGAATGGCGTCCAGTGTTTCAATAGTACCACTATAGGACTTACAGCGGCGANCCTGGCGCATCTACATCCTAAGTTCTGAATGGTGTCCAGTGTTTCAATAGTACCACTATAGGACTTACAGCGGCGACCTTGTCACTTATTAGTGCTAAGTCTGTAACAAAAGTTCAGTACATGTCCCTATACTAGTTTTGAGTGTTTTGTGATAACGCAGTTTTTAGTTATGTTAGAGAAATCGAAAATGGCGTTAGTAATGTTCGTGGTATCTTGAAATTAGTCTTTGTACCTCGTCTCAAGTGTGTTTTATTTTCGTAGATCGGTACATACGACTCACGTAAAGTAGTTTCGTAAAACAAAAAAACTTGTATGTATTTCAAATACTCTGTGACGCAGTTCGAGCTCCATGTGCATAGTCCTCTGAAGGCTCTGTTTACAAATTTCACAAGAAACGCAAGAACTCGTGTGCTACGTAACTGACGCACGAAAATGCAATTATGTATAAACATCGTAAGCCAGAAGATGTTACCGACACCACACATTTGAATTGAAACTATAGCAAATAATTACTTGCCTTTGGTTTATTGATGCTATCATGTTTTACCGCACTGGAAGAAATCAGCAGAGAGAATTTAACGTAACAGTTCTGTAAAGGCATTTTATGGTAGCGACAACTAAACTTTAGTACCAGCANATCAGCAGAGAGAATTTAACGTAACAGTTCTGTAAAGGCATTTTATGGTAGCGACAACTAAACTTTAGTACCAGCAGCAGAATGTTCTGTAATACTTTACAATCCAAATTGTTAGCAGAACAATCTAAATAGTGTTAAAAGTTATTCTGTTTTGGTAACCATATTTTCTGTATCAGGAACTATACAGATAGTTGTGAACATAATCTTACAGTATTGTTACTATAACAGGACAAGATATTGTAAACCCAACATTGCTGTTTGGTAACTGTAACAGAATGTTCTGTAGAAATCACCTCGTTTTTTTTTCTTCTTTTTTTTTTCAAAAGTTTACAGAACAAATATGCTGCAACAGTGCCGTGAATTGTTAGAGCAGACCACAGGTGGTCCGCGAGGACTAAAGAAGTGGTCCGTGGAACATTTATTTATTTTACTGGGATTCAACAACTACAGTAGAGGCATCTTATTAGGNTAAAGAAGTGGTCCGTGGAACATTTATTTATTTTACTGGGATTCAACAACTACAGTAGAGGCATCTTATTAGGTCTATTTTGGCGTTTTTCAAATTTTGTGACAATATAACTTTGTATAGGTGACCACATAATTCCATTTAAGTTTTTAGAGTTATTACTGAACTCTAGCACGTCATTAAAAATAATAATACTAGAAACTTGTGTTTTTATGCCAAATGTGAACTGTTACGACGATTAATATAGTTGCTAAACATAATTATCAGCTTATATTTCAAGAAAGTCGAGCTTCATTAAGTTACGAGTTACAAGTTAAGCGGCGCCTGACGCCCTAGCGGCGCTACGCTATGACGTCGGTGGGAGGCGGGGCGTGAGGCCTAGAGGGGGCGAGCGATCGACATTACCCTGCAGCGAGCGTCAGTCGGCTCAGTCGCACGGTTCCAGTGGTATTTACCGAACGTGTCTTAACCCCTTTAAGTGTGGACGTGAAATTCTATATTGGTGCTCTCGTTCTTGAACTTCTTTGTCTGTAAATACCTAGTCATTTAATACAGTGACCCAATATTCATGTTAACTTTTAGCCAAGGATAAAAATGAATTTCAAATGCAATGAAAAAGAATATAGCTTTTGTATTTGTTTATACTTTTTATATTCGATTGCGTTTTTGTTTTATTATGGATTTACCTCCATTGAAAATAGTGGGGAAACGAAACCCCAGTGCGTTATATGCGCCACTGTTCTCGGAAATGATGCTTTGAAGCCAGCAAAATGAAAACGCCACTTAGAAACGGTCCATCCTAATTTCTGTGATCGATCACCAGAATTCTTCGAAGGAAATTTAGAGAATCTAAAGAAGATGAAACTTGGGCCTAGTGGTACAGGATTTGCGTCATCGGAAAAAGCATTAGCTGCGTTATTTGAGATATCGAAATTGATAGTGCAATCAAAAAGGCCACACACTATAGGAGAAACATTCGTGATACCTTGTTTGGTCAAAGCTGTTGAAAAAGTTTTAGGGATGGAAGCCAAAAAGAAAATACAAGAAATACCATTATCGAACAGCACAGTAAAAGCTCGAATTGAAATAATGTCAAACGGCATCGAGGAGCAACTTGTTTCAAAAATTAAAAAAATCGCCGTATTTTGCTTTGCAGTGCGATGAATCGACAGATGTTTCTAATTGTTTTCAGTTGCTCGTGTTTGTCCGCTTTTTAGACGACAAGTCAATCAAAGAAGAATTATTGATTTCGTGGGAGCTGGAAACAACGTCAAAAGGTATCGATGTCATGAACATAATAAGCGAATATTTTGAGAAGCGTAACATTATGTGGGAAAAAACTTACCGGTTTCTGTACGGATGGAGCTCCAGCTATGTTAGGATCACGCTCCGGTCTTGCGACATTAATAAAACAGAAGAATCTCTCTGCATTAACAACGCATTGTATCATACATCGCCAGGCGTTAGCTTCTACGACTCTTCCGGAATGCCTTGCTAACACAATGCAATTGGCCATAAAAGTGGTCAATGTCATCAAAAGCAGTGCCTTAAATACACGCCTTTTAAAAAAACTCTGTACTGAAATGGACTTCGATCATGAGACGCTTATTTTTCATACCGAAGTTCGTTGGCTTTCGAAAGGAAACATGCTAGGAAGATTATACGAACTTAGGGAGGAAGTTGAGCAGTTTCTAGCAGAGAAGAAAATGAAATATTTACAAGAGAAGTTCACTAATCAGGTATCTCAGTTGCACTTGGCTTATCTTGTGGATATTTTCACACATTTAAATAAGCTAAACTTGCAGTTGCAAAGTTCCGGAAATAGAAATTTAGAAGGCGTAGTAAACATATTTATCTTTGAAAATAAACTTTGCACCTTTATTGCCAAATTTCAACTATGGATGGGCAAAGTTGTCGAAAACATTTTTTCTGCGTTTGCAACATTAAAAATATGTTACGCTCAGAGCGGCTATACAAGAGAACATCATAAGTAATCTGCAAATGCTGGTCGATGAATTCAATCGTTACTTCCCGGAATATAACCAAACCAAATCGAGAGGTATCCAAAAGCTGATTCTTAACCCTTTTGCTATCAGTGTTGGAGAGGTTTCTGACGAAGTCCAGGAAGAGCTCATTTAATTGCAAAATGATAGAAACTGCAAGGACGCGTTTGAATCTGACATTGCCCTTGAGGAGTTTTGGTGCAAAAAAGCAATTTCATATACTAATATTTAGGAAATCGCCCTGCGCTAACTTATGCTCTTCTCCACGACTTATTTGTGCGATCAAGGATTTTCTGCTTTGCTTGTAATTAAAAACAAGTCTAGGAATCGTTTGAATGCAAGTGATGATATGCGCGTAGCTTTGAGCAATAATATTATCCCGAGGATTACACAGCTTGTAAAGGAGATGCAAGCTCAAAAATCACATTGATAATTTGCCAAATTTAATTTTCTATAAGAAATGTTCTTTTTATATTATAATAGTACTTTCAGTGCATGTTTTTATTAAGTTAAACGAATATGTTAAAAGTTTTGAATAAAGTTTATTTTAAGGTAAATACAGTTTATTATTCTTGATCCTTGTGGTCCTCGCTAAGAATCAAAAAATCATAGTGTTCCCGGGTCACATAAAGGTTGGGAACCACTGTGTTAGAGGAACCATCTGATTCTGTTAAGATTACAGAACTGATATTGTAGAGTTAACGAGCAAGTATGGCAATTACAACAGTGTCGCGGATTGTTAGCGGTACCCTCTGGTTTTGTTAAAAGATTACAGAACTAGAACTGTAGCGTTAACAAATAAGTATGGTAATTACAACAGTGTCGCGGACCGTTAAAGGCACCCTATAATTCTTTTAAAGATTATAGAACTAGTAGAGTTGACAATACAGAAGATAAATAGAAAAATTTTGCTAATGTGAAGTAATATTTATAGTGGAGGCTATTAGAATCTGTGAGGGTACTGTGAACCCTTTAAAGGGTTGACAGACACCGCCATATTAGGCGTTAAATGTAATAATAGCAACAAGGGTGCTGGAATGTCATATTTGTTTTTAAAAGACTTATATCACTTACAGGACATAAAAATTAAATAACTAACGCCATATTTTTATTGGTACTACAAATTATCTGATGTGAAAGGAAAATCTGTTTACACAAACGTTACACGTAAAACATTTTTGTATCAGATGACACCCAGTGTTGTATAATATAAATATACACAGTCGAATCACATTATTATGACCACCTGCTAGAAGTACTATCAGCAGCGCGTAGTCCGTGACGTATGGTCCTTGACATGGGCTGGTGAAGCGGGTATATATTGCGACCGACGTGCTAGTGATAGTAATAACTTTAAAAACTTAAATGGAATTATGTGGCCACCTATACAAAGTTACATTGTCACAAAATTTGAGAAACGTCAAAAGAGGCCTAATAATATGCCTCTACTGTAGTTGTTGAATTCAAATGCTACAGTTTTCGATTGTGTAACGGGTATAAAAATGGGGTAGACCAATTTTCGTCTTTTGCGCATTTATCAAATGTCCGTCTGTCCGGCGAGAAACGTCGCGTCGTGTTCGCAGTCTGTCTCCTCAGCCACTCGCCTTTCAAAAGCTGTGGGGCGCACTGCAGACAGCATGGCTCCAGATACCCGTGGAGACATATCAGTACCTGACTGAGTCACTGCCAGCTCGTCTAGCTGTTATCCGTGCTGCGAAGGGAGGTTACTCTGGATACTAGCAGGTGGTCATAATAATGTGATTCGACTGTGTTTATAACATAAATTAAAGATGATTTTATTAAATAAATATGCTAACTCGTGTGAATTCATCTCGTCGAGATTCGTCTGCAGACACGTTACATGACATGCTTTTAAAAAAAAATGTACAATGTAAAACAAATACATTTAAAAAACTGAATCTTATAACATAACAATAGCTGAGCGGTCTAAGGCGTCCGTCTATCAACACAAGGACCGGTAGTTTGGGGCTGCCTGCTTCCACAAGGAATTTTTCAAGTTTTGTAAAATAAGTACAGACAGTAGATAATCCTATGGACTGACGAGGGAATTACAATATACCACACAAGATAGTTGCCCTTACCGTATTTCCCGCCATATTGGGTTATTGGTATTTCTAGCTTGTTTATGTTTTTAAAAATAAAATTCGGAAAGTACCCGTATACCCTACTAGCTATTGACCTTGTAGTGTAGTACAGACAAGACAAGGGAACTACTAACTCATAATTACTTCACACTATTAAGTCTGCCAAAATTTAGTAAAGTCAATATTGTGGCATAAATAAAAGTTCGTAGTTAAGTCGTTTTGTCTGTACTGTTGTGTAAGGTCAATAGCTAGTTGTGTAATAGGGGTACTTCTGGAATTACATTTTTTTAAATCATAAACAAGCTATACAGCCAAGAATCCATTATTCCGGAGAAGGTTCCCTTCGTTGTTGTGAGATGATTAACCAGCTCCACACCAGTTGTGGGGAGAAGAGGTTGACAAGGCACCCGATGATTTCATAAGTTTCAGTCTAGCCAAAATAACGCAGCATTTTGGTTGTTTAAAAAGTGATTCGTTGCAAAGAAAGGGTCTTCATGGTGAATCACGGTAGTCAGGAGTAAACGGCAAGATGTGTGTGTGCGCTCCTAGCCGTCTTTACGGGGCACGCGTGGCCGAGTGTGAGCCTGTGACACTGCCGACGAATTGTGTTGCGGCCGGGCTTTGTTCACCGTGGGGAACGTAGATCAAAC
>NQII01003752.1:223833-246092 GCA_002778355.1 Clitarchus hookeri | reverse complement strand
GATTCAGAAAAGTTGGAAGTAGACTAATTATGAATGGACTATAGCACATATTATTCATACCAATTAAAAAAAAAAGATAGTCAAAGTAAAGCTACATTACAGATCAGCTCTTGCTGATTGAATCCCTTAGCTAAATGAGAAAAATTGTACATTTTATCCCTAAAATTTTTATCCTTCCGTTTAATTTGCTTAAAGGGCAGATTTTCGTTTCATATCCCACTAAAACATGAATATACGCCTACCGTATGTAGGCATACAAATTTATGTTTTGACTTTCAGTCAATTTCTTTGTGCACGTCCCTTTCCGCATTATTAGCTATTTAAATAAAGTAACAGAAATATGTATTTTTTTTTAAATATCATTTTTGCTAAAGACGTTATGCGAGTACTATCCTCTCTATTAAAAGAAATTTTCAGCATCAGCGTCTCTGTGAGAAAGTTTATTTGAAGGTGTGATTTCGATTACTCGATTACGTTCTCAAGCGATGGACTCCTCCCCCCTCCTCACCTCCCGAGCTACAAGTATTCGCACGTGGAGAAAAGAATTTACTGATTAATTCACCTGCGTCATTGGTTCAGAAAGTTGCAAGGCGGTTTTTTTTCCCCCCCTGCGGACAGGTACAAAAAGGGCCACGTGTTTGCGGTAGCACCCGCATTTCCCGCTGGGGAGTGGGTTCAAGGATCCAGACACAGCACGGAGGCGACCGGTCGGACAGGTCTCTCCGTGCGTCATAGCGCTTACGTCCGTCGCGCCAAAAGGAAGACTTGGGAACTGCCGAGGTGTCCCGCCACGCAGGGCAATAAAGGCTTAAGGGCGCAGTTGAACTGCTACTGCGTTCGCACGCTATTCTCTGTTTCTTCACGTTTTTTGGAATTGAACTTAACACATAACATGTTTGGTTGTTTCTTAAGTATACTGTGTATCACAAGGATTTTGTACTTGTGGTGATATAAAATTACTCTTTTTTATTTAATTGATCATTTATGTATTTTTTATCTAATCATTATAATATTTAATTTATAATTAATATAAATAAAACAGCTACAATATGGGGGTGTTAATATAAAATTACTCTTTTTATTTAATTGATCATTTTTGTATTTTTTATCTAATCATTATAATATTTAATTTATAATTAATATAAATAAAACCGCTACAATATGGGGGTGTTAATATAAAATTACTCTTTTTATTTAATTAATCATTTTTGTATTTTTTATCTAATCATTATAATATTTAATTTATAATTAATATAAATAAAACAGCTATAATATGGGGGTGTTAATATAAAATTACTCTTTTTATTTAATTGATCATTTTTGTATTTTTTATCTAATCATTATAATATTTAATTTATAATTTATATAAATAAAACAGCTACAATATGGGGGTGTTTATATAAAATTACTCTTTTTATTTAATTGATAATTTTTGTATTTTTTATCTAATCATTGTAATATTTAATATATAATTAATATAAATAAAACAGCTATAATGTGAGGGTGTTAATATAAAATTACTCTTTTTATTTAATTGATCATTTATGTATTTTTTATCTAATCATTATAATATTTAATTTATAATTAATATAAATAAAACCGCTACAATATGGGGGTGTTAATATAAAATTACTCTTTTTATTTAATTAATCATTTTTGTATTTTTTATCTAATCATTATAATATTTAATTTATAATTAATATAAATAAAACAGCTATAATATAGGGGTATTGGTAATGCCTGAAGGCTGTTTACGATAAAATGAGCACTTTAGAAATCAACCTTCACTGCCCTTACCTGCATATGTTTTAATCGGGCGCACTGAGTGATATGCGCCCAGTAAAGTTGGTAACGATGGAGGTGAAGTAGTTATACGTCTTAACGTCGAATTAAAAGTTTTAGGTAAGAATTTGTGATAACTTACATTATTTCTTTCGCTTTCCGTTTTTTTTTTATGCACCGAAGTGTAAAAATGAACAGATTTGTAACGTATTTACTTTTATAATCATTTTACAGTTTCACTTGAACGGTGTAAGAATAAAGTGGCGAGGCCCATGGTAATGTTAATTTTATATACGGCGGAAGACTACACAACGTGCATACAAGTAGATCTTAAGCAGGGCTCTCAAGCTCATTTTACCGCGAACAGCCTATGGTAAGAAATAGTTCTTATGCAGAATGTTATTAAACTGAGTGCGCACGAATGCGGTGCGCTGTCTCGTTTGTGTAATTTTTCTAGACTCAGTTAAGCTTTCTTTACATTGGGCGGAAGAATATTCTGGAAGCAGAAATTTAGCAGAGCTTCAGAAAAGTGGGGAGTAACCATTTATGGACTATAGCGCTTGATTGATTAGACCAGGAGCGCAGCAGCAACCTAATCTCAGGCAGAGATGACCAGCAGAGGTCATCACCCTTAGCCCTACTTTCATAAGAGATACTTTCATACAGGCACATGGTCTGTTTTGGTGGCATTAGTACAATTTGGTGTAGTGTATTCGCGGGGTCTTCGGACTTTTTGAATCAAACCTTTGAAAAATCACGCCACGTATGACGTGCTTGGTTATATCCTAAGTATGTCACGAACGAGTAAGCGAGTGAAGAGATTCGGGCAGCTCTTAACAGCGAGGTCTTGAGAGCCGATGAGGGTGAATTGAGGTGAGTGTGGAGCATCGCCGGAATGAAGAGGCGGGGGAAGCGGTGGATTCCCGGAGATACCCGGCACGATATAAACAAATCAATTCTGATTTTCACGTAAGTTACAAGATGTATTAGCAACAGGACCTGAAGCTGTAACACAGTGACAATTTATTGGCTCAGTACCCTTGATTAAACATTTCTCCATAAATTGTCGAAAAAAATATCCTGACATGAGACTACGAACTGAACCTGTGCCGAAAAGTCCGTTGATATATAAGGAACTTGTTAGTGTGTTGTGATAAGGTAAAAATTGTTTTGTTAAAGTCGCAACGTCGTGATACTTTCTTTTCCTTAGGTAACCACTTTTCTTACATTTTCTACATTTTCTGTTACTAAAAAAACTCCATGTTTTTTACCTATGTCATCAACAATAGAGGCACTATTCACAAAACATGATGTGTCAACTGGTTTGACAGGAAAGACTAAATTTGTTTTCTTGGAAAAACCTTCTTTTTTTTTTTTTTTAGAACAATTGTTCTGTTTAGGTAGCCTAGACTTCTCATGTTTAGACCAAAACCTTGTGCGATTTTTGTTTATGTTCTTTTTTCTCCTTTGCTGCCAAAATTCTGCACTCAGACATAACGTGACCAGGCTTTTTACAAAAACCACATGTTTTACTGCCTTTTCTCTAATCCTCAGGTATAAATGTCGTTTTCTTATCACCCTGGGATGGTTCAGACACTTTCTTAGGCCAATGGTGTTCTGATATAAAATATTATGTGGATTGGCTTATGAAATGGTGGTGAAATTTATCTCGGGATTGATTTGTAAAAGCAACATTGGTGGAGTTAATACACAAATGGTCCAAATCAGCAAAAGTCCGAGGCCTGGATGTGAAAACAGCGTGTGAGCACTCTGTGGAATTTAACTCATCTAAGATGGTAGAGATTATCTTAGCCTCAGAAAAACACAATCGCAAAATCATTTCAGCTTCTTTTATTTCTGCAATGTAATGAGTAAGAGGTTCAGAGTGTTCTTGTAAACGATTGAACCATTCCAATCGAATGCTGACTAAAAGTCTGGTAGGGATGAAATAATCCAGTATATCTTTGTGATACTGGTCAATGCTGTAATTATTACTTATGGCAACAGTGGTTATATTATTTAAGGGTGAACAGGTGAATGGAAAAAATATTTCCAGCAGCTGGTTGTCGGGGGGATGTTTCCTTTTTGTTCCATTTTAATGAGTTCTCTCAAAAACTTGAGCAGCTGTGGAATACTGAGACCTTCAGTCTCGGGGAAATTCGGAAGAATTCTTTCAAGAAGATGCAAAAGTTTGCCAAAAACAGAAAGTGATGTTTGGGGGTTTGGGGAGGAGAGGGGTTAGGAGTGGGGAAAGGATTATTAATGTAGAGTGGTAAGGTGGGGTGAGTGGGGTAGATGAGTTGTCGACTGTATGCCAAAATGTTGTGAGTGGGGAGGGAAGGGGTTTGAGGGATTGCGTGAAGGGATGGCAGGGGTGGGAACTGTTTGGTGAGGGGTAACAGGGGTGGTGTTGTGATAGGTTGCATGGGAAATTTGTACTGGGTTTTGGATACTAACTATACGTCGAGAACGCAAGGACTGGCCTGAGAGGGGCTGTAGCTGTGTGATAAGGGGATGAGGGGAGGGTAGGGGTGGTTGGGTAGTCAAAAGGGTTTGTGAAGCCTGGGGTGTGGTTGTGGATTGGATTTGGGATGCTTGGGGAAGAGCAGAAAAATTGTGTGAAATTTGGGATACAGGGGATGGTTGTGTAATGACAGGGGTGTTGGTTGAGGTGTGTGTGTGTGTGAAATTTTGGTGGATAATACTGTCACATTAGTCGGTATACTGTCGTCCTCATTTGGTTCACTGGTACCCACATTACTAGGAATACCACACACCGATGAAGCTTGTATAGGGTTGTCTGGAATTCCAGAGCATGATACATTAGTGACGGGTGATGTGCGTGGTAAAGAGGATATAGGTACTTGAATCCCCTGACTCTAGTGACATAGGGTCTGAGCCCTGAAGGCATAGTTGGTGCTGACATTTTTGAAATATTTAAGTTTTCCAAATCATGGGTTGTATTGGATGTGGTAATGAGGTCAGCTGAAGGCTGTGAGGAAACTATGGCGATGGGTTGATTGGCCAGATCACTTAGCAACTCCTTTGTTTGTTTTAAATTATCGAGCTACTTGGCTACCTCTTGCATGTATAGATCGTGCATACCATCTTGGCGTAAAATATATAGGTCGGTAAACCTGCAATGATATGCTTTTCAGATTAGCTGTGGAAGCCTGAATGCGACCGTTAAATGCCAGTCGCGCATTTTTACGCAACATTGGCACATCACACGATGCATCTATGTTCTGGACTACTAGCTTATATTGGAGTTCGTCGCGGATTAGCAATTCAGGTTATTAGTGTTAGCGATATTATAAAATGAGTAATGAAAACAAAAGATGATTAAACGGGCTGTAACCCACATAAAAACACGCGAAGTGTTGTTTACTAAGGCTAACACTAATATCAATAGTTATGTGTTAATAACAAGCTATATTATTTACTAACAAAATATTTTACATAAACGCGCTGGTTATATTTTTTATTGAAATATTATGAGAAAACATTTGGGGGAAACGAGAGAAAAAGAAAAAAAAATGCGTAAAATTATAAACACATCACGTCACACTTCGCCAATATGTACTCATAGGAGGTTAAGCAAGTCACAGTGAATGAAGAAACGAGACGCCGAAAATGGCGGAGAAGTACACACACAATATAACACAATGACGAAAATAAAATGTAAAATATGTTACTTGTTTCGATGCCGAAGAAATATATTGATTCAACCCACATTTGTGAATTTTACTCGTGAAATTTACTCGTAGTTAAAATAATAACACATCTCAATTGCTGCGGCTGTGTGGATTATAACGACGCTCACATCTACCAGAATTACTATGGTCTTGCTTTGTTTGTTAGTCTGCTACCATAATTAATGCTACAAAAAATAAATAAAGTGTTTAAAACATATGCGTGCTGGATACAAAAGGTCATCAGTAATTAATGAATGATGAGAACAAGGTTATTAATATTTATATTTGATCCCGAGGGGAGTAACGTAAATAATTCCACGAGTAGGACTTAGATTAAACTGCGATATGTTTTAAATAAGAAAACAGTAAACATTATATATTTTGCTGGCATAACAAAGTGAATATGGATGACTTTATGAAAACTTGTATAATAGCAGAAAGAAATTAAAAGGGGGGCCCCTTACAAATAGGATTTATTGTATATACATATTTAAATACCTGTACATTAATATTTTAGTAAGCATAAAATATTATGTGAGCCAGATATATGATGAACGAATTTTTCCTATTAACGTTTAATAGTTGTTTTTTTTTAATTTGAAAGTTTACAAATGGCTGAAAATTCAAACTGTTGAATGTTCACAAACTGTGGGTTTAATCAAAATTAAAATGAATTGAAGATGGCCGGTGGAGAGGAGAAAGCAGAAAACGCCATGGCCGTTATTCGGTGAACTTGACAGGAGTCACGAGTACCACATAACATCTACCAGGTTAGACGGCGAAGCTGCAGTCTTCCCATACTACAGGTCGGGACTGGTACTAAGTTAACAGTGACACAGCGAAGTGGGACTGCCAAGCTACGATCGGCGATGCTGCGAAACTGCGACCTCTGGAAAGGTCGGGCTCGGATTAATGTAAGAACCAGAGTTACCGCAAAACTGGGNCGATGCTGCGAAACTGCGACCTCTGGAAAGGTCGGGCTCGGATTAATGTAAGAACCAGAGTTACCGCAAAACTGGGTCAGGAAAACAGTAGAACAACACTCGCTCATAACGCAGGTCAAAAACTA
Source organism: Clitarchus hookeri (assembly GCA_002778355.1). Lineage (NCBI taxonomy): Eukaryota > Metazoa > Arthropoda > Insecta > Phasmatodea > Phasmatidae > Clitarchus > Clitarchus hookeri. The sequence goes on along the minus strand of NQII01003752.1, from coordinate 239,546 downwards.
CACTAGCATAGCCTACCAACACTAAACTNCAGGAAAACAGTAGAACAACACTCGCTCATAACGCAGGTCAAAAACTACACTAGCATAGCCTACCAACACTAAACTACGCTGTAGCACATCTAAACTACATGATGAGAAGTAAAATGAACTTCCATGTAACTACACGTTGATTACAAGTGCAGCCTGGAGTTGCGCGCGTCGTCAAGTCAGATGTTCACAGCTAGCCAGTGGGAGGAAGAATGCGCTGTCGATACATGGCGAGCGCTCGATACATGGCGAGCGCTCGATACAATCTCGCAGCTGAGCTTCGGTGGTGCCGCTACATGGCGTGAGCTTACCCAAACAGCAGATTTCGATGCTTTTAACGCGTAGCAACAGCGTGAAAAGAGATGACGCGATGTGAAAAACTACGGTACTTGAAGGACACTACAAAAGTAAAAACAAGGCTTTCAGCCGGATGCGACGGCGACAAAAAANTGAAAAACTACGGTACTTGAAGGACACTACAAAAGTAAAAACAAGGCTTTCAGCCGGATGCGACGGCGACAAAAAAGTAAAGGCTACTGGTAAAAAGTGGGTCAGATTATTTTTTTTTAAGCACCAACCTGAATTTTCCCTGCGAAGACCACAGAACCCCTTAATGGCTAGGGCCAGAGGGTTCACTTAAGCTAATGTTGACAAGTTCTTTTCTCTCCTGAAGATCGAGCTGGAAAACATAAACAACTTCGAGCCATCAAGGATATTCGACGTGGACGAAACTGGGATCACTGTGGTCCAGAACAACGCTGCCAGAGTGATTACCAGCAAGGGGCGAAAACAAGTGCACAAAGTCTGATCTGCAGAGCGTGGGGCAACAGTTACAGTAATGACCTGTTCGTTAACTGCAGGCCACTACACTCCCCCCTTTTTNTGAAAAACTACGGTACTTGAAGGACACTACAAAAGTAAAAACAAGGCTTTCAGCCGGATGCGACGGCGACAAAAAATTAAAGGCTACTGGTAAAAAGTGGGTCAGATTATTTTTTTTTAAGCACCAACCTGAATTTTTCCTGCGAAGACCACAGAACCCCTTAATGGCTAGGGCCAGAGGGTTCACTAAAGCTAATGTTGACAAGTTCTTTTCTCTCCTGAAGATCGAGCTGGAAAACATAAACAACTTCGAGCCATCAAGGATATTCGACGTGGACGAAACTGGGATCACTGTGGTCCAGAACAAGGCTGCCAGAGTGATTACCAGCAAGGGGCGAAAACAAGTGCACAAAGTCTCATCTGCAGAGCGTGGGGCAACAGTTACAGTAATGACCTGTTCGTTAACTGCAGGCCACTACACTCCCCCCTTTTTNCATCTGCAGAGCGTGGGGCAACAGTTACAGTAATGACCTGTTCGTTAACTGCAGGCCACTACACTCCCCCCTTTTTTTTTCTACTAATATTTTCGCAGAAAATGTGGCAGGTATAAATGCTCGACGGAGACCCTACTGGCTCGATTAGGGGAACCTCAGATTCAAGTTTGGTTACTGGTCCTTGATTCCTTAAGTAGTTTGAGAACTTCATTTTCATTGTTAAGCCCACAAAAGAGGACCCCGGGGGTTCTGATACTTGATGGTCACCACTCCCACACCCAGAATTTTGAGGTCATTGACCGAGCAAGGGAAGTTGAAATGCATATGTGAGGGGGACGTATTTAGAAATCTACCAATAATCAAAATGGCGGCATTTCCTGCGGCAACTGTAGAACAAACAGTTGCGGAGAGCTGGTGCAGAAAGTTCAGACTGTAATTTACAAGTAACAATCGTAACATACAGGAAAACACATCTTGAGTTATCAGAATAATGTTCTGAAGTTGAATAGCAATTTTATCACGCTCCCCCCTCCCAACTATTGTCGCAAATAGTAGCGGTGGAAGAAAGACCTTCCCTACAATCCCACTGTCAACTCTCTACTGGATTGTACTGAAGTGTTCCGTTGCCTCGGGGAACAGATGGCAGCATTTAACTCCGTTATTGAAATTTTAAAAAATAAATGTTTTACTTCTTTCACTTTTACTGTATCTTGAACAGCCTTAAAGAGCCCGCCTGCCTGCAGCTATATTTGGCATTTGAGGCCGAGAAATGCGAGAGCTATAAGGGCGACTCTTCCACTCGCGTCAAGTGTGCCATCGCCACTGAGCGCAAGGCTCTGAACTGCACTGTAAATTCGAATCAGTGTAAAACCACTGGTTCGCAGTGAAATTCATCTACTAGAATCAGTGAAAATGGCTCTAAGTAGAATCAGTGGAAAACCACTTATTGTTTCAGTGAAAAAATTTACTGATTGAATTAGTGACTTAAAATAATTTCACTGACTGAATAAGTGATGGCCAACTGCAATAGCGAATTTAAAATTATTTTTATGGAATTCAGTTAAACAATTACGAGAAATTAACATATTTACGATAGTTAACTATTTATATTGCGCAATTTACCGTAATTTAAAAAAGTAAAAATTAACTTCGTAGGCGGCCAGGACTGAACTCGCATACCCTTTACACTGCGTTGTTATGCCGTTACCTAACCATCTGCGCTACCAAATTAAGTTATTAAATGGTTTTGGTTTAATTGGCACCGTTAGGATTGTTAATACAAATAGTACATATGAGTGCACTCTCTTCACCATATTATATGCAGTTTAATTCTTCAAACCAAGCGCTGTGATGATTACGTGAGAAAGAAATGAAAGACGTAAAAACGGAATGAAAGACTGACTTAAAATTACCTCGTGGCTCGTAATACTGTGTTTTGAAATACGAAACATATTTTAGAAAATATTTCGTATTGGTTTTATTACTTTATTTGCGGTTATTTCACTTGATACACGTTGTTTAACGGTAATTTTTAAATGTTNTTTCGTATTGGTTTTATTACTTTATTTGCGGTTATTTCACTTGATACACGTTGTTTAACGGTAATTTTTAAATGTTGTTTGATGGCCATTTTTACACGCTGTTTAACGTATCCATCAGTAAAAAAAACCAATTACTGAGAACCAGTGAAAAAAATTACTCATGAATCAGTGGGAAATATTACTGAATCAATAAGTGAAGGAAAAGTGGCTTTTTTTTTTTTCACTGATTCATCAGTTGAATTCTTTGAAGTGGCTGTTGAATCAGTCAGGTACTGGTAACCGATTGNCTTTTTTTTTTCACTGATTCATCAGTTGAATTCTTTGAAGTGGCTGTTGAATCAGTCAGGTACTGGTAACCGATTGACACAGTGAAAACCACACTGAATCAGATTTAGAGCGTGGCGTGCAGTTTTGTCGTCGCAGGGGGCTACGGTGGCTTTGTAGTTAGACTGCTCGCCTCCCACCAAGGCCAACCGGTTTCAATCCCCAGCCGGTTCACTCCGGATTTCCGCAAGTGGGAATCGTGCCGGACGATGCAGCTGAAGACCTCCCGTTCCCCCCCTTTTTTTTCATTCCGGCGCTGCTCCATACTCACCTCACTTCGCCCTCGTCGGCTCTCAAGACCACGATGTTAAGAGCCGCCCAAATCTATTCCCTCACTCTTTCAGTCAGTTTTCTCGTCGTGCTGCGTGCTACCTACGGGGCCTTCAGAGGTGACTCTATCATATTACTGGTGGAAAGTCTGTCGGAAAGTTCATTGCAGTGCCCTTGAGTAGTTTTGTATGTATCTGACGCGTTACGCTTTGAAATACAGGGTTTTGAAAACGTCGTCTTAGTTGTGTTGTGGTGCTCTGAGATGGTGTTTCTAATCCGCGTGACGTCTCGAAAGCCCTCGACACCTTCGTCCGACGTGCGTGTTCTTCTCGTAGATCAGCACGCTGGACGCACGTCCAATAGTCTCGCGAGGGAACGCGTGCTTCGGACACCCTGTAGCGCAGTCGGCCGGGAGTCTTCAGTGCAGCGGCTCTGTGCTCCGCGTTGTCGAGATCCAAGACGTCGAACAGACGTGAGAGGCGGACGAAACTCGCGGTCAGCTGCAGCAGGTGAAGTTTCCTTTCCCCTGGTCGTCAGCCTCGTGTCGAGTGTCGGCGTTTCGTCAGGCACGAAACAAAGACGCCGGCGGCGAGGGGAAAGTCGAATGGGATACGAGTTGAGTTCCACGTCGCGAGGTGACCTGGAAGCAGCGATCATTGGATGTTCGCGATAATTAGAGTTTTTTTTTCAAAACCAACCTTCGGAAAATGTCACTGCCCCTACCTGAGTGTATTTTAGCGGGCATGAAGTTTCGCGTGCGCCCGGTAAAGTTGGTAACGACGGTGCAACGGCGTGTAATAAACTGTTTCAAGGAAATCTGTTTTTTTTTTGCCCTTTGCTATAACTAATTTTTTGCTACTTTACACAAACGTAGTGATGCAGTTGACGTCACAGCACGTGTGTAATGAGAACCTCGCTGCTCTCTCGTGAGTGGCCGCAGTACAATTTTTTTCTCCCGGCTGCACTCTTGCCACTTATCCCTATTGTGTGCACCGAGTGTGTACAGCGCTGAGCAACCACCAACTTACCTTGCAACACTCCACCACGCGTCACTGCGACGGAGGGAAATAAGTTCCTTGTCTTGATAATGAGGGGGCCGCGGTGGCGTAGTGGTTAGACAACTCGCCTCCAACCAAAGGTGAACCTGATTCAATTTCCGGCGGGGTAACCGCCGGGGGTTTTCGCAAATGGTCAGCGGGTTTTCTCTGGGATCTCCCCCCCCCCNCTCAAGACGTCGATGTTAAGAGGTGCCCAACCCTCTTCACTCACTCACTCACTTGACGTTGAATTATAATTGTTAGGTAAATATTTGCGAATACTGAAAATATTTATTTTGCTTCGTGGCTTTTTTAATGCAGGTAAATGTTATAACTATCAAATTTGTAAATTATTTTCTTTTATAATAATAATCTCACATTTTCACTTGACCGACGCATGCATAAAGTGACCAGGTTCATGGCAANGAATAAAGCGACCAGGTTCATGGCAATGTTAATTTTACATATGGCGGAAGGATACACAAAATGCGTACAAGCAGATCTTAATCAGGACTTCCTAAAGTGTTCAGTTCACCTTGAACAGCCTGTTCCTGTTTCGTTACTGAGAATCTTCGAAAGTGGTGTTTATTGAGGTGCCGCGAAAGTAGCGTAGATGCGCTATAAAACTGAAATACTGAAAATGTACAGCCAAATCAGTTACAAACAGCGATAATGTCTCTACTTGAATTCAGTTTCAGATTGTTGATTGTTAAGGTGGCTAAACTTCACTGATTTAAAGTTCGCTCCGTGGCGTTGTAAAATAGGATGTGCCTGTGAAAAGGTTAGACTTTAAACTTTCCAAAACATTTAAAATGCACAACACAGTTTTCTTACCGAAGCATAAAATATTTTTACGTACAGCTGTACGTTTGCAATTGCAATTTTCTGCTCAACTTTAAGTAGACGAACAGAATAATCAGTGGGGTAGTCATGGATGGAGGGATAACCCCACACGTGCATGCTATATTTACGAAACAATGTAACAAATTTAAACCTAACTTTGTATGCCGATAGTATCCATGCAAGTATAAAATAAGTGAATACATAAAATAATTTGTCCGCCATTAAGATGGCACAACATTAAAAATTAAGTTTTCGTTGTCTCATCTCAGGAAACTATTAACCGATACCCACAAAAATTCAAGCCAAAAGTTATAATTTTGTAGTTCGTCAAAATTTATATGACTTAAGGCGGTAGTAACATATTTTCCAAATCAGAGCAATGTCAATATTTAATGTCTGTATGCCACACGTTTCAAACTATTTCAAACGACTTAATATGTAACAGTATGTGTGACACAGAATGTGCAAATAAATCTCCGTTTTATTCTCCAGTAATGAAGATACCACATGAGAAAACTAAGCTTTTTGTCGTATTTCTGGAACCGATAAACCGATTCCCTTGGAACTTTTCACACTAGTTGTGCTACAGAAGGCCATATTTCANGTCGTATTTCTGGAACCGATAAACCGATTCCCTTGGAACTTTTCACACTAGTTGTGCTACAGAAGGCCATATTTCAAGTGTGTCTGGATTTATTTACGGTAGGCTATGGCTGTAATATAAATAATTTGGTTTAGTCTATAATTTTTTTNAGTGTGTCTGGATTTATTTACGGTAGGCTATGGCTGTAATATAAATAATTTGGTTTAGTCTATAATTTTTTTCTATTAAGTATTTTACCAATTTCAATTAAACTTTGTGTACCTAGAATATGCATTAGAAGCATCAAATATGCTTATAGAGATTATCTTTCGCCACCTCTCCGTAAGAAGGTGCCAGGTTATAAAATGCATTATTTATGCCATACCTCTGTAGCTAATAATCTAACTACCACCAAATGTTTCACAAACGTATTACTACAGTGGCGCTGTAAGCTTGTGTATTTCAAGTTGGTCAGGCAATTTTTTTTAAAAAATGGCGCAATATAAATTAATTAGTTAAGTTTATCGTGTCTATTAAATAATGTGGCATATTCCAGTATATATTAGAAGTGTCAGATATGCCTATACATATCCTGTTTTAGGATGTTTTGTACGATAGTGCCTAATTAGAAACTAAAGTTTTTATGCCACATCTCGGGAACCGGTCAAGCTTATCTCCACCAAATTCTGCGCAAAGTAGTGTCACGGTAGGCCGTTATTTGAGTGGATCACGCGCTTGTTTTCAAAATTATGTCCTTGTAAATATTTGAAGTTGATAACCCCAGTATACCAAAACTTTAGACTGATTACTATCGAAGTTCGTCTTCCGAATCCTACCTCCGCGATGTAGCTGGTTGCACGCCAGATCACGAAACACGGCGTTCTGTGTTCGAACCCCAGGTAAGACACGTGTGTGTTTGTAATCGTCTCAACAGTATTATTTTTGTTTCTGGCTGCATCTCTAATGATATCGCTATCTTTGTGACATCAANTAAGACACGTGTGTGTTTGTAATCGTCTCAACAGTATTATTTTTGTTTCTGGCTGCATCTCTAATGATATCGCTATCTTTGTGACATCAAGACCCTCCTACCATCTAAGTTTTTAATAACTTCATCTGAGTCATTTGCATCCATGTAAAGTAAAGTAGGCTCAGTAGTCACATTAATAATTCTTGATGATACAGCAATAAGTTAATTCGCTCAAAATAAGCTTTCAAAATTGTTGTTGATAAGAGTGGTGAAGTGTGGAGTAACGTATTTTCAAAAGCGGGTAATTACATATGGCCGGACCGTCTATTGAACCCGGGTCTTCCAGAATGATAGCCCAGTTTTTTACCACTTCGTAACATTATGCTGTTTACCGTGGGAGGGAATTTTTTTTTTTCGAAGCGCTTGATTAAGGCGGTCGCCTAGCGGGTGCCTGAACTGCGTTGCAGATTGTTTTAAATACGTGGTTTTTGACGAAACAATTGAACGTTCCCCCAATACGTTTACTTACAAAAAGAAAACATAAACCAGACGAGGACGGAATGATACTTTCCATGATATGACGCGTAATACGAATGTTGTTTTAGAGCTCTCAGGCATCGTTTATAGGAATTTATCAGACTTGCTGTATCTCGAAATACACTGAAGAGCCAAAAAAACTGGTACACCTGCCTAATATCGTGTAGCGCCCCTCGAGCGCGCAGAAGTGCCACAAGACGACGTGGCATGGACTCGACTAATGTCTGAAGGTTACGCAGGAGGCAATTCACACCATCAATCCTGCAGGGCAGTCCACAAATACAATCTGCGCCAATTTGAGAAAGGGTTGCACGTTTGTTACGTTTAATGATCCTCGTCAGTCGTCGTTCGTCCCGTTCTTTCACGATATTTTTCCGGCCGCAGCGATGTCGAAGATGTGATGTTTTACCGGATTCCCGATATTCACGGTACACTCGTGAAATGGTCGTACGCGAACATCCAAATGTTATCGCAACCTTGGAGATGCTATATCCCATCTCTCGTGCGCCGACTATAACACCACGTTTAAACTCACTGAAATATTGATAACCTGCCATTGTAGCAGCAGTAACCGATCTAGCTGCCGACCGCATCGCGTTACTCTGATTTGTTCCATACCTCTGTTATTTGCATACGCACGCCTATACCAGTTGTTTTGGCTCTTCAGTGTATTTTACCCAGGCACTAGCGAAACTACAATGAACGCTGTTCACGGTAAATTGAGCACTTCTGAAAGCTCTGCTCGAGATCTAATTTTATGCTCAGTTTGTATTCTTCCACCATACATATGCAAAATTAATACTGCCATGGGCCTGATAACTTTATTCATGCGCCAGTCAAGTGAAACTTTACAATTATTAGAAAATTAGATATTTTACATATTAGCCAATCCTTACTCTTATATGCATTTAAAAACAGAAAGCAAAAGAAATCATTTCATTATTCACGCATGGTTACCTAACACTTCAAATTCAACTTCNTGCATTTAAAAACAGAAAGCAAAAGAAATCATTTCATTATTCACGCATGGTTACCTAACACTTCAAATTCAACTTCAAGACATGGAACTACTTTCCCTCCATCGTTACTAACTTAACTGGGGCACGCCAGTCAGTGTGCCCGTTAAAATACACGCAGGTAGGGGCAGTGGCATTTTTCAAAGGTTAATTTCAAAAGTGCTCAAATAATCGTGAACAGCATATATGAGCCTGTACTGAACTTTGCTACACGCATTCCTTCAATAAAATGATAGCGTCACAGCTTACGGAGAATCCATAGTAAACATCCGTATCGTTCCGTCCTCGTCTGGTTTATGTTTTCTTTTTGTAAGTAAACGTATTGGGGGAACGTTCAATTGTTTCGTCAAAANGTTCCGTCCTCGTCTGGTTTATGTTTTCTTTTTGTAAGTAAACGTATTGGGGGAACGTTCAATTGTTTCGTCAAAAACCACGTATTTAAAACAATCTGCAACGCAGTTCAGGCACCCGGTAGGCGACCGCCTTAATCAAGCGCTTCGAAAAAAAAAATTCCCTCCCACGGTAAACAGCATAATGTTACGAAGTGGTAAAAAACTGGGCTATCATTCTGGAAGACCCGGGTTCAATAGACGGTCCGGCCATATGTAATTACCCGCTGTTGACAATACGGCAGCATTTCGAATAGCTATGGAAAATAGCATAAATAAGCTTTGCGTATGTTCCATTTTCTCAGAATTTTAAGCGTTGACAAATAGGATTTTAATACAGCAATCTGTTCGGAAAAGATGCAACGTCGTCGCCATAGTTTAAGGCACTGTACTTTCCAACGAACACATTTATGTTTCAATCACCAAATTTACGAATGGACAACAAATTATTTACTTTCATGTCTGTCCTGAAAAAAAAACTTTTACCTTGAAATATTTTAGAGTTTTTTTTAAAATTAGAGTAGACAAAGTTTTTTACAATGCGGCCCGAGACCCCTTAAAATCCCGTAGATAAACACAACACAACGAGAAAACACTGCATTCCCGTTNTATTTTACGATGTGGGAATCGCGCCGGACGACGCCGCTGGTCGGCGCGTTTTCTCGGGGATGTTCCGTTCTCCCCCGCCCGTTCATTCCGTCGCAGCTCCATGCTCATCCTTATCGGCTCTCAAGACATCCATGTTGAGAGCTGGGCTAATCTGTTCACTCTCTCGCTCGCCCTTTTCACTACTGAGGTTCTCCGCGTCAAATGCGAGAGCAGGTCCAGGTAGGACGACCACAGACCGCGAACCGGCCGGCCGCGCGTGTAAATTACTGCAGACTTCGTGGTCTGGAGCGCGAGCAGATCGTCGACGGCGATACGACGCAGCTTACACCTACAAGAAGCCCGTTCGTGTTTGTCGGTCGGCTGGTCTGCGGTGCAGGTCTCTCGTACCCGCTCGTGTTATCCAGCTCCCCGCGGGACGTGATACTAAACCCAAGAAGTAACAGGTTGCATGACAAACGCAGGTACAAGCGATGCTGAAGTAAAAGGCGTAGTTGAGAAAGGTAGATACGACTTCGAAGCCAGTGACGCAGGTAAAATTTTTTTTTTCTGAGGGTAGAGTGGATATATTTGGTATTTGGACGGCTCATTGCATAAAGGTCTTGAGAGCCGATAACGAAACGAGGCGAGTACGAGGCAGCACCGAATTGCAACGGCTGGGTGGGGGGGGGCTGGAGATCCCCGAGAAAACCGTCTGGCGCTATTCCCCAGGTGCGAAAATCCGGGGGGGTGACCCCGTCGGGAATCGAACCAGTTTCGCTTTGGTGGGAGGCGAGTAGTCTAGCCACTACTCCACCGTGGCTCCATGATTAGGGGGAAGGAAGGAGGAGGGTTTCCTTCATTGATAAAACATCTAATATATTAATATTTTGAGCTAAAGAAGAACATAGATGTGAACACACGTATTTTTTTATTTTACTTATTTTTACTTTTTAATTACCTAATTTTTCATTTAACTAAAAATTAACTATATGTTTTTATTTATTTCTTTATTTTGTCCTAAAATTTTTTGGGTGGTATGTTGGGGGTTTTGAACCCCCCTCCCCTTGCTCATTCTACGCCAATATACACTGAAGAGCCAAAAAAAACTGGTACACCTGCCTAATATCGTGTAGGGCCCCCCTGAGCACGCAGAAGTGCCGCAAGACGACGTGGCATGGACTCGACTAATGTCTGAAGGTATGCAGGAGGCAATTCACACAATGAATCCTGCGGGGTAGTCCACAAATTCAATCTGCGCCAATTTGAGAAAGGGGTTGCACGTCTGTCACCCATACCTCTGTTATTTGCATACGCACGCCTATACCATTTTTTTTTTTTTTTTTTTGCTTTTCAGTGTACAAATCGTTACCAGGTTGACGGACAAGTCTCTTGGCGCAGAGAATATGTGAGGTTTTAAAGGACGGATCCAGACATTTTTTTTTTACTTCATCCGAAGATGTGTTTTCGTGCCCCTACCCTGCAACTAGTCATCACAAATCCTCGTATTTCTAAGGATATCTCTCATTTTTGCGATTATTTTGTGACAGAAATTTTGAAAGCAGATTATGAGTTATTTCATTATTTTTAAACACCCGGAAGAAAACCAAATTCAAGTATAATACACTAATACAAGAATAAACTATAGTTCGCTTTTATTTATTTAATATTTTCAATTTAATACAAATTCATTGCCTGTGTCCGAAAAAAATCACACTGTTACAAGAATGCCTGCGTGAGTTCGCGAGGGATGGTTCCAAAACTTCTTCAAACTTGGGCGTCGTTGTGCGCTGACGGCAAGCGCCGGCTCTGTAGGCGTAAAAAGGAACATTACTTAATTGATACTGTGCAGTAAGAGGACTGCAGGAACCCTTGATCACGAGCACCGATTCCGACAAACTTCCTCACGATAAACCGGTTTCGCGCCGGCGGCTATCAACCGCGACAAGCGCTCGATGATTTCACACGCGCCGTCTAGGATATCGCTCTTCATGAAGACACGTAGCACGTCTTGAATTGCCAATGCACGTACCCGTTAACTAAGTGCATTCCATCTGCCGGGAAATGCCTTTTTTTGTCCCGTCCTCTGTAGAGCACCGGTTTAAAGTCTTTACCAACTTATGGTGACGCTACTTTTCTAAAAGTAGATACGCTATATTTAAGCACGTACTTAAGGCGCCCGCCTACCTGGCGCTTGAACTGCGTTGCAGAGTGTTCCAAATACACGTTTTCCAACGAAACTATTAAGCGTGCGTCCAACGTGCTGATCTACGAAAAGAACACGAAGAACACACACTTCAGACGAGAAGCTTTCAAAATATCACGTACGTTAGAAACATCAATTCAGAGTACTCCAAAACCGCTAAAAACCGGCCTTTCCAAGGNACAAAACTACTATAGGGGCCTGCACTGAACCTTCCTAAAGACTTCCCACTAATAAAATAATATGGTCACCGCTGAAAGTCCCATAGGTACACGCAGCACGACGAGAACACTACACGCCAGTTCAGAGCCTTGCGCTTAGCGGCGATGGCGTACTTGATGCGCGTGGCAGTGTCGCCCTTATCGCTCCCGCGCTTCTCGGCCTAAACGTGGGAAAAAGTTCCAGGTAGACGGGCGCCTTAAGTACGAGTGATTACTTTGGGGATGGTTGAAATACGGAAACGCTAAAGGCTTTGGTTGGGTTCAACCACTTCAACCCACAAGGAAATATTAGTTACGCAATCGCCAAGATGTTTAAATACTAGCCATCTACGATTTCAGAACTTTTATCGTATTATGAAATGATAGTCGACATTGCTGAGTAAAGACGCGTTATCGGGCAAAATATATTGTATCCCTGTGTTTAATTTTTTGGTGCGAAATATTTTAAGATTCTGGCGATATTAAAAAGGGATATTAAGCCTTCAACCATGTCCATATTTTTATTTTATGCATGCGATATAGGCTAATTAAGATGTCTATCGTTGAGGAGAAATCAGCTGTTCTGCGGTATTTACATTCAGGTCGTTAAACCTTCTGAAGTAAATGAAATGAAAATCGTCCATTTGACTAGCACACAGAAGCAAACTAATGTAGCAACTTCTGGAACTTTCTATTTTGTGCTTTGACTTTAAATAACTTTTTCCTTTAGAATTTATTACGTTAAGTATTTTTTTGTAGAAGGCTACACTTTCCTAATTTCTTTTTTTTTTTTTATTATTATAATCATTTTATTGCCTGTAACGGCAGTCATGCAGTAAAATTTTAATAATTTGTTTTATTACTAGCAATATTATTGCCTGAAAAATAAAACCTGTTTCTCTCTGGTCCACACAGTAATTTGAGATTCAAACTCATTCTTTATGGCCTGAAAGGAAATAACCGCCACGTGTGNAAACTGATTCTTTATGGCCTGAAAGGAAATAACCGCCACGTGTGAACCCTCATTATATTCGTCTGGGCGGAGGCGACGTTAAGGGGTTCGAAGGTATGTTTCCTGGTAGTGATTTTCTACGTTTTGCGTCAGATGTTTTCTCAGAAACATATTTTAGTTAGTGAGGTTGCGTGTCTTCTCCGGTTTTTCTGAAGAACTACCTGTTACACACTTGTCTTATAGAAACAATTCTTAATTTTTTTTTATTTCAAAGTCTTTTCCCTGAGACGAAACGTGTTACGAAGAGCCATAAGAAATTAGCATGAAATATGATGAGGCATTGTGGTTATTTTATAGCAGATGCAGAAAATGCATTATAAGTTAATGCATGAAATATTTTACAATATTGTAAAAAATGTATAGTATTGCTCATATCCTCGGAAATTATGTACAGTATTTCCATCCACTCTGATGCAATATTTTAATTTATTTTGTAACATAGAGTTACGAACAGCTTAGGGGCTTGCCTCACTACAATTGACAAAGTGACGGCAAGCGTCAAACTATTTAAATTATGATACCAGGCAGATGAACAACAGGAATATTTATTGGGTACAAAATATGATCTGTAAGGGTGGAAAAAAAAAATGCTGTGACTGGGTGGGGTTTCATTTTCTCATTTAGGCCGTTGGCTTTAATTTATTATTAATTTTAGGCGAATTTCCGAAATAGGTTTCCTATGAGATATAAGATGTGTGTGCATAAGTATGGAACTTACGAGGATACCCTACTTTTATGCTTTTCAATCTTGCAGTATGTTTATTTTCGAAATAATTAAAAAATTTNGGAACTTACGAGGATACCCTACTTTTATGCTTTTCAATCTTGCAGTATGTTTATTTTCGAAATAATTAAAAAATTTTGGCAGCTATGTCTTATCTAAAGAACTTTTCCAACAATCTGAACACTGTTGGCATTAAATTCATTAACTTTCGGCCTCATTTTCCAACCATTTGTAATACTATATCGCCTGAAATAAAACATAAAGCTGTCACGTGGTACCTCGGCAACAAGCCATCCTATTCATGCAAAAACTGCGCTCGCAGGAAGTTTTTAGCCCATCTCTAAAAATGTGTTATTTTATATGTCAGATACTCGTTCTCAAAACGGTATATATATATATATATATATGCACANCTCAAAACGGTAGATATATGCACATTTTAGGTTATAATTAATGTCAGACATACCAAAGCACTTCACCAATTCCAACAAAATCTATGTGTAAAAGTGTTGTTAAGGATTTATTTAACAAAACATTTATAATCGCAAAACAATAAAAAAAAAATTATGTTAGTTAAATAATAAGTTTAAAAATTTGCCAGTTAATATCTTACACAACAAAAAATTATCTTTCTTTGTTTTGTTTGGTGTTGTTATTCGTCTATATTTTTATCTTAAAAAATTTAAGTCGTTATAAGTTAGAAGTTTCTGGGAGGGGTCCCCTCACCGCCTATATTTTCGATATGCTAGGCCCGTATTCAATACGGGTTTTAGTTTTTCCTAACTATCCATGTTTTTTATTTACAATAAGTAAAATTTAAAATAAATATCTTAAGCAACAAAAACCAATCTTCCTTTGTGTCTTAATGTGTGTTTTAAAATAACTCGAAAATTAAAGATGTAAAAAGTAGGTGAAACTTGGTGGTCGACAGCGAAGCTAGGTGACTTCCTTACCTACACGACGATGTTTATCTGTTTCAGTAGAACGAACTGGAAATATGTTAATATCTTTTATTTATTCATATTTTATTTTCATTGTTTTATTATTCTCTTTATTGTATACTTATTCATCATGATTTGGTAATTTTAAATCACTTAGTTCAATTTTCTTTATTTATTAAGATAAATTTTTATAATTTATTTATTACTTTTCAAGAGTTATCATGAGGACAATTTAATATATTAATTTAACTCAGCTTTCAAAGCTACATCTTTCACTAAATCACCTATATTTTTATATTAAAATCTATAAAACTGACATCAAGATGTAAGTTTCGTGCCTTATGACAATCAAAAAATGGTTTAACATATTTAATGAAAAGTTGGATTTTTTATCAAGGGGTGGTTCTTCCCCCTAACTTTTAATAAAAAATGCAATTTTGTATATTCCAATTTTTTTCTTAATATTGTTGGTTCTAATGTTTTTGTCAAATTATCAAGATATATGATTTTGGCCAGCTCTCTCATACATGTTTTTAATATTTTCACAAAAAAATATCAAGAAATTATAAATGTATCAGTTCTCTCATAATCAATATTTTTCTTGATATTTTCGCAAAATTCAGAACCGACAAATGTGTCGGATCTCTCAAAAACGCCATTTTTCTAGATATTTTGGCAAAAAAAAATGTCAAGTGCGTTTGTTGTCTCATAAGTCTCCCATATACAATTACTTAAGTTTTGATCGATTTTTTGTGTAAAACGGTTTTTTTAACTAGTGGTCCGGAACCCCCATTTACAAATAATTTATTTTAATAGATTTTTTATGCAAGATGATTACAGCTGATGAACATACTGATTCCATGGATGACGATTCATCGGCGGAAACGTCTTTAGTTTTCAGTTTAGAAGATATTGCCAGAACTGGAACGTAACTTTTTTTAAAAATGGCCCTCCTTTACAGTTGTGTCACGTTCTCTGCTTCATCGAATGGATGGACGTTGGTGCATCCGGTCAAGGAATCTGCGAGGAAAAAAACAAAACATACCCGGCAATTACTGTTTGAAGAACATTAGCTGGTGGCGGCAGCGGTCCAGCGCGCGGGGAACGTTTTGTTGCCGTGTTTATGGATACACTCCGAGCTCTGGAATGCGCTCTCGCCCGTCAATTGGTTACCCAGCAATCCCTGGAGAAATCG
>NQII01003752.1:206145-222941 GCA_002778355.1 Clitarchus hookeri | reverse complement strand
ACTTCAAGCTGTTGTTTTCCCATTAAAAACTTAATATTTATCAACTCTATTTAAAAAAAACCTAATCAATAATTGTGTAGTTCACGCGAACGGAGCCGCGGGCACAGATAGTTGCACGTATTTTCGAAGAACACACGGTGTGCATACAAGTGGCTCTTAAGCAGGGCTTTCAAAAGTGCTCATGTTTACCGTGAATGAGTAGCCTTTAAGGGACCCGTCTACCTGGCGCTTGAACTGCGTTGCAGAGTGGTCCAAATACACGTTTTTCAACGAAACTATTAAGCGTGCGTCCAACGTGCTGATCTACGAGAAGAACACACACTTCAGACGAGAGCTGATAAGTGCTTTCAAAATATCACGTACGTTAGAAACATCAATCCAGAGTACTCCAAAACCGCTAAAACCGGCCTTTCCAAGGCGCTGTAGCTCAAAATGCACGCATCAGATACATACAAAACTACTATATGGGCCTGCACTGAACCTTCCTAAAGACTTCCCACTAATAAAATAATATGGTCACCGCTGAAAGTCCCATAGGTACACGCAGCACGACGAGAACACTGCACGCCAGTTCAGAGCCTTGCGCTTAGCGGCGATGGCGTACTTGATGCGCGTGGCAGTGTCGCCCTTATCGCTCCCGCGCTTCTCGGCCTAAACGTGGGAAAAAGTTCCAGGTAGACGGGGGCCTTGACTACAAAACCCAACGAATTAAATAATATCCACACCTCCTTACGGAAGCTCACGGGCAGCGCATGATGTTTAAGGGGAATCCCTACTAAACATTTTTTTGACGTTTCACGGTTGAATACGGCTATAAGGAAGTATTGTAATGGGCGTTGCCAAGGCCACGCTATGCATTTACGGGTAGATGAATTTCTCGCAAATTATACGTGTGACAGTAGGGTAATATTACATGGGATGATAGCAAACTGCAGATGCAACTTTGTACTTTTTTCCGTAACTATAAGGGAAAATGCGCAGGAAAGCCTTCAAAATGTTGTTTTTAACCATTTTCACTCTTTTTACTTTGAATATATTTAATTGCATAAAANCTTACGGAAGCTCACGGGCAGCGCATGATGTTTAAGGGGAATCCCTACTAAACATTTTTTTGACGTTTCACGGTTGCATGTGGCTATAAGGAAGTATTGTAATGGGCGTTGCCAAGGCCACGCTATGCATTTACGGGTAGATGAATTTCTCGCAAATTATACGTGTGACAGTAGGGTAATATTACATGGGATGATAGCAAACTGCAGATGCAACTTTGTACTTTTTTCCGTAACTATAAGGGAAAATACGCAGGAAAGCCTTCAAAATGTTGTTTGTAACCATTTTCACTCTTTTTCCTTTGAATATATTTAATTGCATAAAAGAAAATTAAGTGGTAGCTGTAGGCAATAGTTTTTTTTTTCACCTGGAAAAAAAATTGCATTCTCAGAGCATTTATTTACTGAGATGCGCGTAAATGCGACAACACTGATTTTACAAACACAAGCTGTCGTGTCTACCTGGCGCTGTTTTCCGCGTTTGTGGCTCGAAGTGAGTATGGAGCAGCGTCGAAATGAAAGGACGGGGGAAAACGGGAGATACCCCGAGAAAACCCGCCGACCAGCGTCATCGTCCGGCACGATTACCGCGTGCGAAAATTCGGGAGCGACCCCACCGGGAATCGATCTCCGGTTCGCCTTTGTGTGGGATGAGCCATCTAGCCACTACATCACCGCGGCTCCAATGTTTTTAAGCGACAGCAGTTTGGAAAGGCAGGTTTTCAACGATATTGGATTGGAGGGCTCCAGAATAATATTACGGCATGCGTGACATCTTGCAAATACCGTCCTGTATTTGTTTGGGCCTTTGGGGGTACGCCTACGTTTTATTTTCATGGGTGATATTATCAAGGGCACGTTTAATGGTTTCGTCAGAAAAATAAACTTGTTTCCAACACTCTGTACGCAGTTCAGGCGCCAGCTAGGCGAGCGCCTTAATTGAGCGTGGAATATCGTATTTCGTAATTTGAGTTCACATGCTCGATCTTCTGAATATCGGATATCGCGAGGAAACCGCCGGGAGTCAGCTCTGCGTGTAAACACACTATATATACGTGACTCTATTAACCCACGACCTTGAACGGATAATGATGCAAACTCTGGCTTCTTTGACTTATTCTGTCCCAGACGTCTTGTCTTCGCGTTAACCGCGTGAACCCGGCGTCGATAAAACTAATCGACCTTGCGGCTTATAAAAACAAGGTCGAAGAAACTCGGTATCATTTCACGTTACTACTGCTGCTTTCTCTCGGCCAAGAAACACATCCTTCTGTCGACCTGCAAGTAGGTCGCATCTGTGAAGATGTTCCCAGCCCGCCAAACACTGGCGTATTGCTGCGGAATTTTTTTTCGTGTGAACATTGTTTTTTATTTTGCGTATTTATTTGAGTGCCGATTTTCTCGTCGAAAAAGTGTCTCCAATTTGTTGTGTAATTATCGCATTTTTGTTATTCATTTTTTAATTTATTTTATTCGAGACATCTTAATGTGCCATTTTTATCCTTATTTGTTTCCCTTTTACTCAGCATCGGCAATATAGAAAGTTCAGCAAATTTCTGGTTTTAATTCTACTACATCACTCCTACGTAATTTCAAAAACGCTGTATTTCGTTGTATGAAATATTAATTTTTATTTCTTACGCAGTGACATACTGCACATTTTCTCAGGATATAATCAGAAATATTAAAACAAAAAAATTATTTTCGCGCCGTTAAAGTTTCACTTTGTGTGCACATCCAGTTCTGATAAAAATGTGAATACCTTCTATACAAAGATCTTATTACTTCTCCTTATAAAGAACTAGCTAACTGGGCTTTNTCTGATAAAAATGTGAATACCTTCTATACAAAGATCTTATTACTTCTCCTTATAAAGAACTAGCTAACTGGGCTTTCGAAAGGTCTCGCAGTGCGATCATTCTCGAAACATAAAATGAAGAGAAGAATTTGAACTACTTGATATATTTCGATGCTGTCTGTTTTATTACGCATACATTCGAATTAACAAAACCGTTACATACAGCAATAGTTGATACAATGTATAGTTTTGATTAAAAAAATATTGACTGTTTTTTGAATGATAAAGTATATAAACCACTGAATAAACGCATATGTAAAAATATTTGTTTTAAATCTTACAAAATTTTATTATGTGTAATTGCATGATAAAAAAATTTAAACAATAATATTTTTAAGAGAATGCCGTTTTTTTTTTTTTTTTTTTTTTTTAGGTTTTGCTAGAAAATGTTGTTTAAAATGTTGTCTTCTGTCAAGTTATAGAAATACTTTGATATGATAAAGATGTCGATAATTTAATTTTTTTGATTCAAAGATGATTTTTTTTGTTATTTTTACTGATTCTGTGGTTTATATTCAAATTTTTTTTTTTTTTTTTTTTTTTACAAAATGTGCTTAACACCCAAAATAGAAATATGCTTACATTTTTTATTAAAAATATACTTATATTTCTCAATTTAAAAAACATTGAAATAAATTCTAGCTGGACGTTATATCCATTTTTATTTCTTATTCAACATAAATCGCACTTTTCTGACAATTCTTGCATGTTGTACAGTCGGGTACAGTGCTCCCTTGGAGCTACCGTACTTCTATCTTAAGCTGGTACTAAATGGAGAAATTAAGTTCACTTTTGTGTAAAAGTTTGTGTTTGGTCCGAATTGTGATATGCACTTGCCCCTGCCAAAATATTAAGTATTAATTTTATTTTGTAACTTCAATGAACACTCCTAATGGGGTTTACAAACATAAACAGTAAAGTAAACAGTAAGTAAAAATTACGAATTTTAATGATAAATAAAGATAACTATCAATAAAAGGAATTTTTTTAGATTCAGGAAAGAACAAAGTTTATTGTTTGCGTAGGTTCTAACACAACACAAATCCCCCTCTCCCTCCCCCTCAAAATACAAAACCATATTTATTTTGTGGAGGGCGCTTGACAACGAGTTCTTCAGTGAGGTAAGAATCAGATGCAAGGGTGAGGGAAACGGGAGAACCCTGAGAAAGCTCGTAAGCTAAAACTCGAAGTGACCTGTTTGGGGATCAACCCCGGACAGTGGCGTGGCCAGAAGTTTCTCAAGGGGGTGTTAATTTATTGAAGGAAAGGAAGGAAGGTTACACCGGCGTTATCAGTGCTAACACACGTTTTAATATTAAGACAAATAGCAGAAGAAAATTACTTCTCAATATAACACATTTCATTATAGTTTCACGCAATCATATAAACACCACAAATAAAGGCTTATTAATAACTTTAACACTAATTGTTAGCGGCCTTAAAGACAAGGGGAGGGGGTTACAACCCCCATTTCCCCACTCCTCAGCCGCGTCACTGCACCTTGGATCGTACTAGTGAGAGGTTAATGCACAAGCACCCGTCAACATTGAGAAATTTGTGTCTGCGTTTAGCGTTATCTTTCTTGTATACAGTTTTGAAAGAAAAAAAACTACTAGTGTGCAGCTGAGCCAACGAAATGTTTTTTATAAGCAGGTTTCGTTGACCCAAAAAAATTATTTCTGTCAGTTCAAATATATTTTGTTATATCAACAAACTTCACTTTTTTCTTTTGGTTTTCAATTTTTTAAAAGAACTCAACTGAGAAGGATTCTTCATTGACCCGTTTGACTCCTCCGTGAATCATTGGTTTATGCTAGAGCCTTGTAATCCATTCGCGAACCTTAGGGTTAGTCGAATATTTGTGATTTACCCGATCTCTGGTAAAGGTAGATGGGTATAGNAGAACACCGGTGGCAGACACTGCTGTTGAACATCCTTTCCTTTTCTTAGTTCCCATAAGAACCAAACGAAAGAACAAATTTATCACCAGAACTTAAAAATAGTTTTTTTTAATGTCTATATACTCCTTAATAAAAAATGTATGTTACCATAAGTTTTACCTCTCAGGAAATGTTCAGGAATTTTAATGTTTTTTTTAAGTGAGAGAACAAATAATCGGGGCTTAGAACTGACGACGAACCCGCTGCACTTGAGGAGCAGAGGTACAAGTAGCATATAAGGGAAGTAACTACTAGAAGTAAGTTGTGTACTTGTGGGTCTCCCGGGACAAGGGCCGAGGGCTGTGGTGACGTGGTGCCATCCACCATGACGTCACAGGCGCGGCCAGCAGCCTCGTTCATCTCCCCCCTCGCCGCTCCCTACCCTACAAAAGCGACCCGTAACCCCAAAAATAATTTTAATTAAAAAAAATTATAAAATATATTTTATAAAAACGATTTAATAAAAAATTCTTAAAAATGTATATTTTTAATAAGTATGTGATTTCCCTAGAAAATACACACGTTTGCATAGAAACCCCCACTCACACGACCCCTGATATAGAACGCAAATCACCAGTGTGTATATTTGTTTACGAATTTAAAGATTAAATTTTCCATGCACGGGAAAAATCATAAAAAAAGAATCGAAAAAATCGAGGAACATGTAACATTAACCTCACACTTGCACCCCTACCCTAACCAATCTCCCCCCCCCCCAACCTCCACCCATTAATAAAAATCTCGAGAAAATCGAAAAAAAAAAAATTCTAAAAATGGAAGCACATGTTACCCTACACCCCACAACCCTAACAAACACCCACCCTTCGCGGTCTTTGGCCTTACATAACAAATTATCGCTCCATCCATACCAATCAATCGTATCTGATCAGTGGCCGCTAATTCACACATTTAATACATATTTTTCTCAGTATTAGACACTACAATGTGTTTGCAACTCATGTTTCAACCACGAGAGATAATTTACGGTAGGCAAGAGTGCTACCGACCTGTACCGAACGGTGACGATGTCCATACTTGCAAAGTACGTATATTGGCATTTCAAATTTCCATTTAATTTCCAACATAAGTAATTTTTTATTTTTAAATATTTTTTTTATACGAAAGCAAGTAGTTCTTGTGTTCAGTGGGTTAGATGAACGACTACCTATATTCCCAGGCGCATCTCTGCGAATTCAACCTACATGAGTATTACCCCATGTTGGCGACAGCAGGTGGCATCACACGTGGACGTTTGCATGAGCATGCTTCACAGTTCGATGCAGGTTCCCCAGAATTTTTATGCATCGTGTACACGGCGGCTGCGGCACGTCCTTTGACGTTTAGTTGGGGAGGGGGGGTGTGTTTGAGTCGAAGCCTCGCTGGTATTATTTTGCCGACTTACACAGACCTGGGTCGAGCAGCCAGGAACGTGAATTTCTGTGGTCGTAGGAGGAGGGTCAGCCTTGCCTCGACTCGAAGTTGTTGCGAATACCAGAACCTGGTCCACGGTTGCTTGAATAGTCGTGTCCTGTTTCATGTGATGAACCACGCAATTCCCAGGAATACAGCAAGTTATTAACTGTTGAGTAGGCTCGCAATCACCCGGAGTCACCGAATATAACCAGTGGTCCCATCCATCACATTTTTCTTCAAATCAAAGGAAGTGCTTCCGCCCTAACTGATAACATACTGATAGCAACTTCCGGGAGCAGGCTGGCACGTCCCAACTTGCAACTGACGTTCAAGGTCAATCCTGTTTTCGGAAGTGTTAAAGGGATCCGGGATGGGGAAATAATACCACTTGTTACATCATACATTTTATTAAGCACAATACACATACTGTACATGGCCTAATACACGAACATCACCATTCGTACCAACCATCTTCCTAAAAATCCAAATCGCATCTCCTAGCTCAAACTTAAGCTTACGTCGAGAATACAAAACTGGAATAGGAGAAATAGCAATAACAGAATTAGAAGTAGCAAGATCATTAATTTGCAAAAGTCTTCCAACATATAATATCTCTTGAATCAATCTGACTCAAATAATTAACACCAGTCACTGTACTATTATGAGTATGTCTGTAGAAACAAACTTCGAGAATACCATATCCATTGTGTGCCAGAACGAATAGGTGATTTTAGAGTCCTCCAGATGTGAAAAAACATACAGGTTCTCCTTATGAAATGACGTAATCTTGCTCCCACGGTGACTCGTGCTCGACCGGCCGAATAATTTATTTTCGGGTTCGATTTATTTACATAATTGTTTTTCGCATTGTGGAATGACATCAACAACACACGTGACTCTGCCATGATCAGGTATCTTCGTATTTCACACAGCCTAAGATCACGCATGGGACTTGCAGTAGATGTTCGCAGCAACTATTGAAGATAATTTTGCATCTACACCATCACATAACTTTATTTTTTTCCCNACTTGCAGTAGATGTTCGCAGCAACTATTGAAGATAATTTTGCATCTACACCATCACATAACTTTATTTTTTTCCCCGACTCTGAATCGTACGAAATCACGTCTGCAAGCTCTTCTCAAACGCTGGCTGGCATACAAAAAAAAATCATGTTTACGCTACGAGATATATAACCCTGTTTATATCTCCGTGAAATCAGCATGTCACTCGTAAAGTAACTGGGCGTTTTTCGAAGTGATGACCAAAGATCTCCGATCCGTTTATTTCCTCATTTTACCAAGGGAAGGACAACCATGATCGTCCTGTACGTCGATTATTTCCAATTCGTTTATGCAAAAATTACTCAGCCATTTTTTCTGCTCGGGCCCCGCCACATAAATCGGTCCTCTCGGGTACTGCATCATCAAGTCGCTCAGCGCGTTTCCAACCTCATGATACGGAATCTTGCCTTCGTCCCAGCACAGTCTGAGATAGAACTTGGTCAACGAGGCGTTTGTTTTCTTGATNCATGATACGGAATCTTGCCTTCGTCCCAGCACAGTCTGAGATAGAACTTGGTCAACGAGGCGTTTGTTTTCTTGATCTTTTCGTCGCAACAGTTTGCGCGGATGCGGAGGCTGAAAGTTGCGGGTTCGAGTCACACGGTGACAATCCACGACTCTGATTTCCTAGAGCACAAAGCCATCTTGGTTCCATAAACATTGCAAGCTACAGTACATTTTTACGACTGAAATGTGAGTCCCCACTCCATGCACATTTACACGCTTAATTAACTGATGATTTTTACCAGGCTGGAATAACAATCGTACTGAACGATCCTGTCGTGGAGTGTCAAACAGTGGGCTGTGGTACTCACAGGCACGTTTTCCTAGCTGATTATTTCGATCTGGCAGTCGACCGTACCATTTTGCATGCACTCGTTCTGCTTCGATGTATCGAATACCAGCAAAGGTGCCACGACTCGGAAATTTTCGGGTGTCAGGATGGGATGCGCCTCGCATTCATAATACGATGATTGGAATTGTGAATACATATAATATGGCAAAGTAAACCTTCTTGGTAGAACGAGGAGTTCAGGTCGATATATGGGTAGCTTTCGCTATTCTAAAATATATTTACGTTTTCGACTTTGTAGTGGTCGAACATAGACTTGTCGGCTCCGATACTATGCTGTTTGATCGTCTGAAGCGCCAGTATGATGTGGCACACTTTTCTGTGCTGGAAGACATTTTTACGACCCAGTGATTTCGCGTGGCGGCAGGTGACCAGTCTCCAAATTATGAATGCTATTTCGATCACTTTTTCTTTCTTGGCATAATTTAACAGCTTGACGTGTTTGCAGGTGCTCATGATCATGTGAGAGAAAACCCGTTCTATGGCGATCGAAGAGAGACGGACTACGTGTTTTCTCCGTTTCGTAACACGGCATCCAAATGCGATGTGGCCAGCGTAATCACCAGTTTCTGCCTCACTCCTATCATATTTTTCTTATAATATTCTCGGGGAATCCCAGTAGCAAGGATAGCGGAGCACATACTTTGAGTAAATGGGAACACTGTAGCCACCTTCTATTCCTCAGCCTGCCGTCTTGGCTGCAGAGAGATTGTTGGGTTTGATCAGTAGGTAATTTTTTATCGACGAGGTTTTGCCTGCAACTCGCGACAGGTCGACCGCGATGCCATCTATCTCGTACATTACGTGTTCGAAAATGTGCAGAATCCCATTTCGAACCAACTTGGTGGTAATAATAATGGCGTGTGGGGAGTGCACCCAGGGCGAGGCGACACCCACCTAGTGACGGTCTTTCCAGCTGGGACCCGTAGGTGACCGCCATCCCCGGGCATGACAGAAATGAAACCCTAGAATGGAGCGGCGCTGGAATGCAAGGGTGGGGGAAACGGGAGTACCTAGAGAAAACCCACCGGCAAGCGGCATCGTCCAGCACGATTCCCACATGCAAAGATCCGGGAGTGGGCCCGCCGGGGATCGAACCCGGATCGCCGTGGTGGGAGGCGAGCGCCCTGGCCACTACGCCACCGCTGCCCCCTAACTTAGTGGTGGTCATGTGGGTCCCATATTTCCTTCGTTAGACTGCCTCTTATGCACACGAAGGACTCGCTAGGCAAGTTGTAAATGTCTTGATGCTGTACAGGTATTCGAACCTCCATTCCCGAGAGCGAAATGCCCGGCAAGATACGGCTCGTAACAGTTAATTTCGATTTTATCAAATTTATCGTCGAATTCTAGGCGTTAATCCACGTCGAGGATTTCATCCACCGTGGCTATTTACTTTTAAATCTAGGACGTGGAGAAACTCTGTGTTTTCAAGTGTTAGCGCAACGATTCCTCGTGGCTTACTGATCTCGGGTTCGATGTACCGAACACATTTATACATTTTTGTTTTCCCAGCGAAATTTAGTCTCATCGTTTCAGGTGCAGGGGCAAATGATTTCTTCGTTTCGGAAATTTATCACATCGTCGTTTTGGCAGGCGCAAAGTGATTTATTCGTTTCGGAAATTTATCAGTTCTTCGTTATGGTCCACGATAGAAACGGCTACTTCGTGGATGCTCTTTGTGACGATCGGAACATAAATGAGCATTTTTTGACGTTTTACGATTTTATGTCCAGGATCTACGGTGAGGGCGAACTCGTTAAATTGTGATACTCGGTTTCTCATTCACGTAACTGCAACTTGCGAAATTACAGTTTATTTGTATCGTGTCCGGTTCCATGAAATCTACATCTGCAGTGCAAAACATTTCGGCCTTCAGGGAATTCTGATTCCCATGCAGTTTGAATGCAGTGTCGTGCGACAGCGATTTCTTCATAAAGTATTCCATATCCTTCAACTCATACGCCCCGGTGGGAATATGAAGATTTCCTTTGCTGCCCCCATAACCGTATACCAAAAACTGGAAGTTTTATCTTCCTCGATGTTGGATATGGAGACGTAAGTTTGAAAAACCACTAGCCCCGCACACAATTCCCCCTCCATTTCTAAGGGAAGGTAAAAGCTGGCACGTAGCTTGGTCGTTTGACCACTCAGAGTGATAGACACCGACATACTGATGAGATCGTCACAGCTCTTACACCTTTTTTATTCCCTGGGAATTATATAGATTTTTTTTTCGGTTTATCACTGGAAATCTTGATTGCTTAAAAATCGCAGACACAAGTGTCCACAGTTCCACGTGTCAGGCATCTGTACAATTTCGTAATTGATTGTCAGTTTGGTATATTTCAAATACTCGCGCAATTTGGGAGGAGGATGCAAATTCCCAAAACTTTCATAATAGTATGCAAGTTTACCATTTTTTATGTAGGCAGCCCAGTGCATACTGGGCCCGGCTGTTTTGTCCAGATTAATTAAGACACATTCGTGTCTCTTGGGTTTAGGAGGCAAATAATTTCTCGTTAACACTCCACGAAAATTAGGTATTTTCAATTTGCACGCTAACAATTCCAAATCCACGTTCATCAGTGGGCATCTAGACAGATTCGCTTTGATTTTCTTTTTCGATTTTTTCCTATCCCCCCCTCCACCCCAGAAATTGATCCTCCCCTTCCGCCATACGGATGATGAATGTAGAGCCCTTGGCCATTTTTTTCCCCCATGGCGATAGCTTACAATTTTCGGTTATAGTGGTCGGTTTCTTCGACCGGTTTTCGATAGTTCGAAACCCGCTTCATTGTGCTTACAATATTCGTGACTGCCCCAGCGATGTTGGCAACACCACCGATTACAGGTATTAGTGTGTGCAGGAACCCTTCTAAATTTTCCTTCCCTTCCCTCTTGGTCATTCGAGGGGGCTGCGGTTACCTTTTGATTGCACGTAGACCCATGCCTAGTTTAACCTTGGCTTTTGTGATGTTGGATACGCACCAGGCGGCTACTTTTTCTCCGAGTCCGTCAGCTGTAATTTTTTTTATACTGTCGGCCTTCTGCGCAAGTAATCTTGTCCGCCTGGTGCCTAGTTTTTAGATCCCCTTGTACCGGGAATAGGCGATCTCATGCGGCTTGCATTCTTCGTCCAGGGCATTTATGCCAGTCTCGTTGTGCGACAGCATTTCAGCTAGCCTTGTTCCCGGCCTACAGAACCTGTGTCCTGGAATGTAAAGTTCGAATGGGAAATTATTGATGAGTGAATCGACGATCCCACGACCGGATTTCACTGTATTTACCTTACGGCGCATTTCATTAAATTAAGCAAGCAAACTTTAAATATAATTTTTTTAAATACAGTTTTGTTTTAGTATAATGGAGGTGATCGAGCAGGACATTAGTCTCCCCGTGCGTATCACAGGGAAATTTGCCGAAACCGAGCACGAATCACGACATGGTTCCATGTCGCCTAATTGCATGCAAGGCCTGATTTGTGGGCCGTCTGGGTGTGGGAAAATATGTGTCGTACTGAGCATGCTGGAAGAACCGAACAGCCTTTGGTTCGAGAAGGTTTTTATAGCACCAGCAACTGTAATACCAGCGATAGGCATGAGTACTGAAGGCCGTGGATGGCATGGGTTATTTCCCCCTGCAGCGAAAACGAGAAGATGGGCCCTCCGAACAAAGCTATTCCAAACTTGATATTTGTTTTCGATGACGTTGCCTGCGAGAAAAAAAAACTTGTATTCAAGAATACTTTAGCATGGGACGGCACGGGAACGTGGAGTGCCTGTACTTCAGTCAAACGTATCCCCGTGTACCCAAACTACTGCTTCGCGACAATGTGAATTTCCTAGTTTTGTTCTGCATGGACGACACTAATTTACGCCACGTTTAAGACGATCACGTAAGTACAGACATGACATTTGCAGAATTAAAATATATGTGTTATTTGTGCTTGAAAGACAAGTTCGGCATATTAGTGATTGTAAATGACTGCTCGCTACATAACGGCAGATACAGGCGTGGGCTCGATCAGTTTATCCTACGAACGCAACCATTAGTCAAGGAAGCATTGCCAAATTTGGCAGCATAGATCGTCATGATGACCTTGGACATGGGCAAAATCGCTTCACCGCTGCACGCAGAGAAGACTTGTCCTTTATCGGTCGAGAATTGGAAAGTGTGATAAATGAAGTAGTTGAAGATTTGGGGGTGGTCGATAAACGCATAGTGATCATGGAGGCGCGGATAATCGACCTCATCAAAGTATCGAATGCGCAGAGATGAGAAGAATTGAAGGACCTACAAAATGTGTTAATGTCCGAACTGGCTTCGCAAACTGCTGTTTCGAGGCATAGCAAGAAGGTATTGGGTACGTGTGTCGGACAGCTCGAAAATATCGAAAAGCAATATGATTTCCTACAAAAAGACGAGGTCGATATACATATATGTACGAAACGCCTTTTCCACTCAGTGAACGATGGATAACCGAAACGAATTGGCGTGCGAGCTTCAGCGAGCGATCGAGGCAGTACGAACCAAATACTTACTTGCCAAAAATAACAAAAATTGCCGTCTAAGGGAGCAGGCTCTCAAATCTATCACCCTCTGGCTAGACGAAATTTAAAAATGAACCGAGTGACGGGGACAATGCGGGCACATCCGTGAATTCTCTTTGCGACGATCGGAACGTAAGTGAGTGTTTTTGGAATTATTTTTGCAACTTATTTAAGTTTTACGTAATAAATGAATATGCAGTCGCTCTCTGTTGGAATAATAAATATTTATTCTAGAATTTATATTTCACATGCGAAATATTCCAAGCCTTGTTAGCTAGCGTGATGCTGCCGCTGTATGCGAGCGAGCTACCCGCCTTCGTTCCCAGGCGGCCTGGCCGGCCGCTGTGTGTTCAGCAGGAAGGGCACAGTCCACTCACACTGCCAACACGTGAATACTGCATGTGGTTGCTACTTCAATTCCGGTCATCTCTTCAGCTGCTACACGGTATGTCTAGACATAATTTTCGAGGCTGCCTACATTTTCTAAGTGTTTTACCTCTAATCCTTAATTTATTTAAATAAATAATTATGTTCATACATGTAAAATATATCATATGTTATTTTTGTGACCGCTAGAGTATCACCGAAGGTTTGTTCCTTTAAATTATAACAAAACTGAAATATAATAAATAAAATGTATTTAGCAACAGTGTTTTTTTTAACATATGTGAGCAAGACACAACTCAACACACAAAAAAATAATTTTTTAACTTATTTATTTATGCACACATCACAATATTCTTCTTCTACATAATACAAGGAATACTTTTTTTATACGAGTTTATTAGTTTATTCTCTAAGTCATGTATAGCATTACTCACATATAAATTTTTTTTAATGTACCATGAGTTTCTCATATTCTTTTTTTAAAATGAACCATGGGTTATCATAACTCCACAATCTTAGGGCTTCGGTGTTGCGTGGAGCACAGCTATATCTTTGAGTTTTGCACTCGTGAAGTATTGTGGCGTACGTCTCGACGAGCTGTCGAAACGGCGTGCTGGGGCAATTCTTGTGAAGGTATACAAAGTTCGTTCCGATGGGGCACGCATTTTGAACTGCCTACTCTTGGCGTCTTCCAAACACGTACACAGGGTAATAGGGAATTATGGCAGAGTTCATTATTGCCAGAATTTCCTCGTGCAGAATATTTCCCTCGTCCCACCTTAGTCCTCGTGTTTCGTCGGTAAAAAAGTAAAAACTCTGGGTTTCTCATCTTTATCACCGTATGAGATAGCAATCGGATTGATGGTGTACGAGTCCAACATGTTGGACATGGATGTTGCAAAAATTTCATATGGCATTTTGTTTTATAAAATATTTTAAGCTCCCATGCATACACCGAGTTTCAAAATATTTTACAAAGTAATTTAAAACTACATCGAGGTCCATACACATCTGGCACCTGTGTTCTCGGTTGGTTTCCTCACAGGATAGTGCTTTCCAGTAAATTTCTTGAAGGGGAGCATCTTCCACGGGTACAGCTTGCAAGTAGATAACTTGCACGGGGACGTCGTCGTCTACGGGGAGGGCATATTCTGCCAGGGATGTCATCTTCAACGGGGATATCGTCTTCAACTGGGACGTCGTCTTCCACGGGCGCAGACATCGCGAGGGCTGCTCCGCGGCCCTTGCACCAACCCCTGTGACATACCATGTCGGGAACCGAGGTGGTGCAGCCCACGAAACACTCATTGCACGGGAGGAAGTCTCACGTGTCTTCGTCCTGCTGCAGGTAGGCCGGCAAATACTTTAACGCGGTCAAAATTTTGAAAGGTGCGTAGACCAGGAGAAATAATTTCGGCAAGTACGGTAACTCGTCCAGTTTGTCCAAGACTTTAAGCGAGCGCACCCTTCCAAATGTCAAAACGGCCGAAAGGATTTTATGGCCGCTCGGACAACATGCGTACGTTTCTAAGAGCGAGAAATATGTCTGATTTCCCGAGGGGGATCGGGGTGCATCTTATAAAGAGTTTTTAAGGGAGAGAAAATGGTCCGCCTTCGCGATTAAGGTAGGCCGCCGATTGGTAGGAACGAAGGTTTTCGAAAACACCCGAGTAATTAGCCAATGAGAAACATTGGTGGAGCAATTAAATATATTGTAAAGCGGTGGGGGGAAACTACTAATTGGTTGAACGAAGGTTTCCGAAAACACCCGAGTAATGAGTCAATGAGAAATATTGGCGGAGCAATTAAATATATTGGAAGGGAGTGGACATTAGCCAATGAGACTCAGGGGTGGGGCAATTGGTCAATAAAATATATTGGAAGAGGGGAGTGGAGAGGGTCAGTCGTCTGCTGGATGCAGTGCTGGAGACAACACCAGCAATGTAAAACAAATGACAAACGAAAAAAAAAACAAGATGGCAGTCGAACGAAGGTGAGAGACAAACTCCAGTAATGTATAAACAATTGAAAAAAGGAAAAAACCCAAGATGGAGGATGGTGGCTGTGACGCCTACCAATATGGCGGACTGCACCAACCAAAATGGCGGATGGTGTCAGCTACCAATATGGCGGAATGAGTATGGGTGGAGTGGAGTGTGGGGGACCTCCTGAAATTTAATTTTTAAAAATTCATTTTTATAGTCAATTTTTAAATAATTTTTAAAAATCAGTATTTTTTATATAATTTTTAAATAAAATTATTTAATTTTTTTACTTTTTTTGGGGAGTCAAAGATCAAGATCAAGGTCACATGCATCCAAGATGGCGGCTGTCACCTATCTCCTATGCTAGACGCCGATGTCCTAAACTCATCATAATCATACTACTGTGACATAATTTCTTATAATATATTTTTTTATGCACCAGCCAATCGAAGTGCCATGGAAACTATTGCTCGCCGCCTCTAACGTTTTTTTCTTCTACTTCCTGCCGTCACCTTTCCTGTCTATGAGATAGACGTTTTCAAAACAGTGACATTACTGTATGATAGCAGCCGCGAATACAAGCGAAACACGTTCAGCATGTTGAAACACATGAACAAATCCACTTCTTTCTTAAGCTGTGTTTTATGTCAGTATTATGACATTTTAGCTAGAAACGCGATGTATTACTATAATTTGCGGATTTACTTTTTAACATTTATTACATACTAGCGAACCGGCGCGGCTTCGCCCGGGTACAATTGAGTCGTACAGTGGTACACTAATAAATAAATTGGGAAAAGGCAATTCATATTATGTGAAAACAGAATTATAATATTATACTATGTTGGCCTAGGTTTTTAACTGATTACGACAACCCAAAAGGAAGGAAATATTTTTTACCCGATAGCCAAGGAGTAGGGTGTTGTTTTTGGAGCGTATCTGTGCAACTATCGCGTAGTTACCACATTTCCGCTTTCCAGCGACGATGTATGAAAATCAAAACGTGAGTTTAATCAAGCTGTAGCTTTAGAAATAAGTGTACCTAGGTACTTTTTTTGCTCTTGGCTGAGGGATCTTAATCGATCACCAAAGTTAAGCAACGTTTCCACCGGCACACTTTTGGATGGGTGACCGTTTAGTGGCACAACATCTGAGCGCTTCTGGGCTTCGGAGGGCACGTTAAATATTCGGTCCCAGTTGTTATCGAATGGTAGTAGTCGTTAAGCCTTTTCAGAGGTCCTTGGGTGGCCTGATAAACTCTGACGCCAGAGGAAAAGGATATTTCGGTCACGTTTCCAGCGTTGCAGAATTACTTTTTGTTGTTATTCCACAGGACCCGTACAACTTTCAGGGATAAAAAGTTTCATGTGTCCTATTCCAGGACCTAAAGTACCTGCATACCAAATTTCATCAAAATCCGTTCAGCCGTTATGGAGCAGAGTGGTAACAAACATACACACACACACACTCTCACACTCACACAGATTTTCGTTGGCGAATTTTAATTTACCGAGAACAATTAAAATTCCTTCCGCTTGTTAGTAAGCGATTTCAGTTTTCTACGTCATGTGAATAAACCAAATTTCTTTAGTTTGTTTTTTGAACACGCGAGTGATACACTGCTCCAAGGCCGCACAGCAGGGGACCTGTGTGACCAAGGTCAGTTCGCGCGCACTCGGCTTAGAGTCGTCTA
>NQII01003752.1:159481-198777 GCA_002778355.1 Clitarchus hookeri | reverse complement strand
GGGGGGGCACATTCACTGTGTACTCTGCGTAGTATTTTACGACTGAACAACAGTTGCATTGCATGTGTGTAGGTTCTAAATTATAACATTTATAATTCATGCATATGTTTATGCATGAAATTATATTTTTCGGGGCCCACCAAATTTTAGTCTGCGACCCACCAGTGAGTCGCGACTCATACTGGTCTAGCTGGTTCACACAGCTACGGCTATTTTTTTTTTTCAGTTCAGAGGTGTAAGTTAAGACCATGAAAAGAACCTTTGCAGTGTGGGCCGGTGAACAAAAAAAAAAAAAAAATGATACGTCTATATGAACACCGAAAAAAAAAAAATTGCGTACAGAAATGTTGCTAGCGTATTAACAGGGGAGATATTTTTTTGGGCCCGTTCGGCGAACAAGGTGTCGCAATCGGCACAGCGTTTCTGCTGAATAAACTGCTGCTAACGATAATACTATCTTTCAGTTGGGCGTTCGCTTATCTTCTGCTGTGTTGTTTTTGAGATACTGGGAACAAACATTTTTTTGTAATGTATACAGAAACGAATTCAGAATCTGAAAATAATAACAATAATAATAGTAGGATTTGGTAACATTAACACAAAAAAATTTTTGTCTTAATTCTTGTGCATTCTTTATTCTATTGTGTGGGTGTCTCATTTCATGTGTTAGTTTCAGAAACAAATTCCCGGGGAGGGAGGTATTTAGCATATTTAGGGGGAGGGGGTGGTTGTTAAAAATCATTATGTCAGTTAGGTTTTTCGAGAAATGAACATTTTTCATTAATATTGGCGGAAGTAATAATGTTTTAAATGTTTTTATTACCATTATTAAAGACTGTTAACGATAAAGTGATCATTTTTGAAATCGACCTTTGGAAAATGTCGCTGCCCCTAGTCACATATATTTTATCGGGATTACTGGCATGCATCCAGTTAAGTTAGTAAGGACAGAGCGAAAGTAGTTGCATGTTTTAACTTTGAATTAAAACTGTTATATGAGCATTTGTGAATACTAAAATATTTTATTTTGTGTTCTATGTGTTTTTTTAAATACGCATAAGTGTAAAAAATTGGTGAATTTGTAAAACATTTACTTTTCTACTAATTTCAGTCTCACTCGACCGACGCGCGAATAAAGTTGTGAGGCCCACGGCGATGCTAATTTTACCCAGAGCGGAAGAATACACGGTGTGTGTATAAGTGTATCTTCAGCAGGGCNAAGGCCCACGGCGATGCTAATTTTACCCAGAGCGGAAGAATACACGGTGTGTGTATAAGTGTATCTTCAGCAGGGCTTGCAAAAGTGCTCAGTTTGCCGTGAGCTGCCTGTAGCAGCATTTGACGTCGTCTTTGTACGCGTACTCGCAGCTGAAGCGTCTGGCGGTGGTGCCCCAAGCATGTTCACTGCGGAGGAGGAAACTCTATACAATACCACTTTGTAAGTCGTGTGTGTTAGTGACGTCATAGGCGCGTGCCGGGTGCGTCCAGGCACATCCTACTGACCGGGGAAATTGTTCCTGTTTAGGATTGTAATCTCTTTATAAAACATGGTCTACGTCCTAGAATAACATCGGCGTGCGAAGTTACTGCACTCTAAATCCGAATCAGTGATATCGCTCAGTGAAATTACNACGTCCTAGAATAACATCGGCGTGCGAAGTTACTGCACTCTAAATCCGAATCAGTGATATCGCTCAGTGAAATTACGTTTACTGAAAGTCAGTTAATAAGCTACTGCCGACTGGCAAACCAAGCAAATGAACTGGGAACACGTAAGTTATGGCAGTGGAATTATCGACATTTAGTAGGAATCACATATATACCAGTGAGATTCAGCCATAATATTATTTAGTTATCAGACNACGTCCTAGAATAACATCGGCGTGCGAAGTTACTGCACTCTAAATCCGAATCAGTGATATCGCTCAGTGAAATTACCTTTACTGAAAGTCAGTTAATAAGCTACTGCCGACTGGCAAACCAAGCAAATGAACTGGGAACATGTAACTTATGGCATTGGAATTATCGACATTTAGTAGGAATCACATATATACCAGTGAGATTCAGCCATAATATTATTTAGTTATCAGACACTGATTATCAGTTGCTCAATTTTCATTGGTTTTCACTGATTTGGCTCAATTATCACTTTAAGATCTAGAGCGTACGTATTTTTAAACGTATACTTATTACTACTGAATTTTTAATTTCTTTCTTTTCGAATATAATTTGGTTTTTTATGAATATATTACTTAAATGGAATGTTTTTGTTTTCTTCGCATGTCTTACTTTACTAATTTTGTAATAAAACTAACCTAATTTTTTAAAGTAATAGAAGTCGTCAATCATTAGAGTCGTTGTATTATTTAATGCATTCATTTCCCTATTCCAATTCATAAACATTAGTTGACCATCGGCTATTCACTTTGCGGCGCACCCTGATTATAAAGGCTACGTATGAGTGCAATCAGTAGCATGCAGGACGTCTGCTGGTAAATACAACCTTTTTTTTATGGTAAAAGGATGGCCAACAGTGAATGCGCCCACGGCCATACAAAAAAGACGCTTTCAAACGAACAATTCATCGATACAGCAGCACAATACTCTAAATTGAAAACACAAAAAACGAAACCATGAAAGCTCGCGAACATTCTAGACGGCAGAAACACAAAATGACATCGCGTCATGCCACGAGATAAATTTGGGAAATTGACGGCTCTGGACATAGTGATGGATAGGTATATCGTTAACGCAACAGAGTCCTCAACAGAAAAAAAAATCATGCACAACAAATGATTCCAGCCTGGGTGTAAGAAATCCTGATGTTATTTGCACGACGTTTATTTTCATAAGGTAACACCTGTATTGTCTGTTCGCGGTTCCTTCACACTTTTTGAAGTCGAATATTTGAAAAATCAGCGTGACATGTATCACGACCGTGTTATCCTTATTTCAAAACAAAATTACAGTATTTTTTTTCGATAAAATGAACTTTTAACTATATTTTATCTATAAATAATAATATTTCGTAAATAAACAATATAAATAAATACAGGGAAAAATAGGCGTGTCTGTAATGCGTAGTAAGAAAGAATTCTTGTGCAAAATTGTATTACGAGTGCGCACAAACGCCGTGCGTTGTCACTTCGGTGTAATTTTCTAGACTCGATTTAGCGTTGCTTGCATGAGGCGGGCGAATATCCTGGAAGTATAACTTTAACAGGGCTTCACAGAAGTTATACGTAAGCAGGAAAGGACTATACGCTTG
Organism: Clitarchus hookeri; assembly: GCA_002778355.1. Taxonomy (NCBI): domain Eukaryota; kingdom Metazoa; phylum Arthropoda; class Insecta; order Phasmatodea; family Phasmatidae; genus Clitarchus; species Clitarchus hookeri. Next base: position 195,509 of record NQII01003752.1, on the reverse strand, counting down.
ATATATCACCCCGCATTCCACAACTCGAGCCAGCTCGAAACAGGACGATTACCGCGACAAGAGTTTTCCATTCCCTCGCGCCTAGTTACGAAACGGCATGTGCGTAAATCGTGTCCTTGCTGCCTTTCTTGTTGTTCCGACACCGTCCTACCAAGCCCAAACACTTCATCTCCTACGTCTGGGCTCCTCCAGAGACGTGTTAACGGAATTGATAAATTTACATTCTTGTTGAACGATGTTCATTTTGTAGTTATAACCTGTAACACACTGAAATTAAATAATATAGGGGCTATAGTTTTTTTTAGCATAATTACACACTGAAGAGCTAGGAAAACTGGTGTAGGCGTGCGTATGCAAATAGCAGAGGCATGGAATCAATCAGAGTAATGCGATGCGGTCGGCAGCGCCTATAAAATACAACAAGCGTCTGGCAAAGTTGCTAGATCGGCTACTGCTGCCGCAATGGCAGTTTATCAAGATTTAAGTGAGTTTTAACGTGTTGTTATAGTCAGCGCACGAGAGATGGGACATAGTATCTCTGAGGTAGCGATAAAATTTGGATTTTCGCGTACGACCATTTCACGAGTGTACCGTGAATTTCGGGAATCCGGTAAAACATCACATCTTCGACATCGCTGCGGCCGGAAAAAGATCGTGAAAGAACGGGACAAACGACGACTGACGAGAATCATTAAACGTGACAGACGTGCAACCCTTTCTCAAATTGGCGCAGATTAGATTTGTGGACTGCCCTGCAGGATTCGTGGTGTGAATTGCCTCCTGCATACCTTCAGACATTAGTCGAGTCCATGCCACGTCGTCTTGCGGCACTTCTGCGTGCTCGCGGGGGCCCTAAACGATATTAGGCAGATGTACCAGTTTTTTTGGCTCTTTGGTGTATGTAAAAACCACTTTTTATACTTTTGGGCGACATAAAAATATACCACCAGTAGATAAAAACGTGCGTTAAAACAATATCNAAAAACCACTTTTTATACTTTTGGGCGACATAAAAATATACCACCAGTAGATAAAAACGTGCGTTAAAACAATATCCTGATATTCTTTTAAACAAATATTTTGTGAAAAATTTTACTTCCCAGGACTACATATCGTCCTCTTGAAATGCTTCGTTATCGCTAAACGTGACCTTGAGTCGTTTTACTAGGGATTCCCCTTAACCAACAAACGTGCCAGTTTTTGTTGTTATCGATTGTTACGTCATAATCATGTTAACATCCAAATAACGCAGAACGTTGCTTCGGAGTAACATTCTAATGCGAACGGATCTTGAGAAAATATGCAAAGTTTGTAAGAGTGCGGTGGGTTGGCTGCCAGGTATGCAACCTGCCTTGCCAGGTATGCGACCTGCCCTAGCCAAGTATGCAACCTGCCTAGCCAGTAATGCAACCTGCCCTAGCCAAGTATGCGACCTGCCTAGCCAGGTATGCGACCAGCCCTAGCATATGTATGCGACCTCCCTTGCCAAGTATGCGACCTGCCTTGCTAGGTATGCAACCTGCCTAGTCAGCAATACAACCTGCCCAAACCAGGTACGCAACCTGCCTTGCCAGGTATGCGACCTGCTCTAGCCAAGTATGCAACCTGCCTAGCCAGCAATGCAACCTTTCCTAGCCAAGTATGCGACCTGCCTATCCAGGTATGCAACTAGCCCTAGCATATGTATGCGACCTCCCTTGCCAAGTATGCGACCTGCCTTGCTAGGTATGCAACCTGCCCAGTCAGCAATACAACCTGCCCAAACCAGGTACGCAACCTGCCTTGCCAGGTATGCGACCTGCTCTAGCCAAGTATGCAACCTGCCTAGCCAGCAATGCAACCTTTCCTAGCCAAGTATGCGACCTGCCTATCCAGGTATGCAACTAGCCCTAGCATATGTATGCGACCTCCCTTGCCAAGTATGCGACCTGCCTTGCTAGGTATGCAACCTGCCCTAGCCAGCAATGCAACCTGCCCAAGCCAGGTACGCAACCTGCCTTGCCAGGTACGCAACCTGCCTTGCCGGGTATGCGACCTGCCCTAGCCAAGTATGCGACCTGCCTTGCCAGGTATGCGACCTGCCTAGCCATGCCAGTCTTCACCGCCGCGCGTTCGCTGCTGTTCCCGAAGGCATGTCAATCTCGACAAAACTGCGTGCACAGTACAGTTCACCGAGGAACGTAGCGAAGGGAATGAATGTGGAAGGCAACTGTAAGCGGAACCCCGCCACCATTCACCAGTTTTCGCGGCTGGATCTACCGTCAGGTATTGCGTTTTCTGCCTTGTTTTTACATAGTAAAAAAAAAGTCTCACAAAGTTTGTACCTGTGATTCAGGATAATTATCTATAATAACTTTGGCCGGGTGGAGGGGGGGAGGCGAGTTTTGCCCTGAAAATGCCATGGGTTATTGTTTTTCTTTCTCCTTGGCAGTTTAAACTTGCGCAATGCTGAAGGCAAAGCTAGATACAGCGTGATGAAACGTAGGCGCCGTCTGCATCAGTGAAGATTTTCCAACTTTTCCGATAAAAAAAAACTGCCAGCGTCATGGCCTCGCCACATCATCTTGCAACAATCTAACAAAGTGGCGTCATCGTAAACACACGTAAACATCAAGTTCTGCAACTTTCCAACTAGCGTAAGTAGGCATTGTGACGATAGTTGTGGCGACGAGAAGTTGTTTTGCCAGAATTGTTTAGTACCCTTTTTTTTTTTTCAAAGTATNATAAGTTCTTTTGCCAGAATTGTTTAGTACCCTTTTTTTTTTTTCAAAGTATTATCAGTGTATTAATATATTGAATCACACCAGCTTTTAAAGACTGAAAAATCTCCCCCCCCCCCTTTTTTCCTAAAAACAATAAATTCTTGGATTTATAGGCTGTTAACGGTAAACTGAGCACTTTTGAAAGACCTGCTTGAGATCTACTTGTATGTGGATTTTGTATCCTTCCACCACATTTAAAATTAACATTACCGTGGACCTGATATAATCCATTCACGGTATCTTCGATACTTTTGAAAAGAACCTTTGAAAAATCACCCTAGGAGTTACATGTTCAATTGGTTATAAAAAAATGGTATATGGAAAAAGGTTTTGTCTTGCTTTTAGCACTGAAGCACTATATAAATTGGTTGTTTTAAGTTTTAAGTATATTTTTTCAATAAATATTTATAATTTGTTAAAAGTCCGTAAGAATTAACAACGGATTTTGAAGGGACATGTTGGTTATAGCTGAAAAGAAATAGTTCGTAGGTTAAATATTAATATGTATAAATTTAATGCCGTAATTGTAAAGTTAATATTGCTAAACTATATATTTACATTTTTACGTAGCACTCATGGGTAAAGATTTCACCGTTATTAATTGAAATTAAATAAATTTCAGTTGTTGTCCAGCGGACTCGTACACTCCATCTTGTTCGTTTGGGCACGTTTTTTTCAGAAGTATAACCACGCCATATTGGAGACGCTGAATTGTGGTTATAAAACTAACGTAACACATTCTTTCTACTTACAAGATAATTCTAGGTTAAGATGTAATTTTAGTATTAGCGTTGTTATTTCTGCAGTTTATCAAATAAACGTGCAAAATATAGAAAGGCATTTGAATATTTCCGTTACGTTATTCCCTTCGCAAAGAATGCAAAGGAATCGAATTTTGGTCGCCGCCAACTGATAATCGATTATTTTCGAAAGCTTTTTGTGGAGACCAAGAGATGGCAGCACATTAGCGTTGGTTCTTCAGTGCCAAATGTTAGCCGTGACTCGTCTTTCCGCCGCATAGTGTTGTTTTTATGTTGCAGTGAAGAAGCGCGACAGTTCTTGATGGAACAGAGATGTACCTACACCGCAGGTTTCAAAATGAAAGTGATTTTGTTCGCTGAAGAGTTTGGAAATCGAGCCGCGGGCCGTGAATTCGTAGTAAATGAAACGTTAGTGCGGGGCTGGAGGAATTTTTCTCACTTATAAGTCGCACCCCAAGTTTTCAATAAATTTTTTTTTAAATAAAATGTGCCACTTATATGCGATAAAATACGGTACCATTTATCACAGTGAAATCTTTAACCTGAGTGCTACTTCCAAAAGTTTATTATGTAAAATTTAACTTTTTCCTTACAGCAAATATGTAAATAAATCTTAATACAATAAGTAAACTTTAATTAAATTATATAATGAACAGTTCCGATATATACTTCAATCTACCTTTTTGTATGTATTACAACATTTCGCTAAATTTATTAGCATATTTTAGACATTTAGAGAATTTTATTAAAGCATGACAGTTGAGATTACATGGCATTGTTTCTCTTCAAAAATAAATTTTGGTAGTTCCCACATGGACACTGTTAATAAAATATTTGACAGTTCCCACAAGGCACTGTTTGTTTACAAAATATTTGACAGTTCCCACATGGCACTGTTTACAAAACGTTTGACAGGTGTCACATGGCAATGTTTTGTTTACATACTGCGGAAGGATACATAATCGGCTTCCTGAAAGTAGATATTTAGCAGGGTTTCAGTAAATCTTGAAGTTACCGTGAATACATTATAACTTTATCAATGCGTCGATCAAGTGAAACACTGTAAAAATATTTAAAAAGTAAATATTGTACTAATCTTATGATTTTTACACTTGTGTACGTTAAATAAAACNGACACTGTTAATAAAATATTTGACAGTTCCCACAAGGCACTGTTTGTTTACAAAATATTTGACAGTTCCCACATGAAACTGTTTACAAAACGTTTGACAGGTGTCACATGGCAATGTTTTGTTTACATACTGCGGAAGGATACATAATCGGCTTCCTGAAAGTAGATATTTAGCAGGGTTTCAGAAAATCTTGAAGTTACCGTGAATACATTATAACTTTATCAATGCGTCGATCAAGTGACACACTGTAAAAATATTTAAAAAGTAAATATTGTACTAATCTTATGATTTTTACACTTGTGTACGTTAAATAAAACNCACACTGTAAAAATATTTAAAAAGTAAATATTGTACTAATCTTATGATTTTTACACTTGTGTACGTTAAATAAAACACAAAGCACGAGAAATCATTGCGGCATACTCAAATGTTTACCCAACGCTTTCAATTCAACGATAGGGCATGAAACGACTTTATTTCCATCATTACCAACTTTACTGGGCGCATGTCAGTCAGCACGCCCATTAAAGCGTATGCAGGTAGGGGCAGTGACATTTTTCAAAGGTTGAATTAAAAACTGCCCAGTTAGCTGTGAACAGCCTTTATCGCAGAGTACGATTATTCCGTGAACTTCAGCCGCAACGCCAGAAAAAAATGGCGTCACTGGCCAGAAGCATGCTCGAACGCCGTTCACCAATCAACGCCAGGTAACCTAGTGTACAGCCAATAGGGAAACTTTCGAATGATGCAGTAGCCAATCAGACACAGCAGAGCACGTTCCCAGAGCCTTACGCAGCCAGTCAGAGAACGGGATACGCCCGCATCAAAGGAACCGGCACGCCATTTTGTCCTTGGGTGCTTATTTACCATGTCGTTTCATAGAGTCAAATAAGTAAATTATTGACTTTGCCGTAATACGAATCTGATAAGCAAAAAAAGAACTGAACTTTTTCTGCGAGCAAAAATTTACTATTGCATCAACTTAATCAGTTTAAGGGCTAACGAAATTAAGGTTTTCGAACATTATTTGTTTTAAATTAATGTTATAAAAAGGACATTCTTCCAGTAAATAAATAATGAAGGGTCAGTGGTTCCACCTACTTGTAGCTATATTGCGTTTTCGAGGTCGCGAACGCGTGAACTGTAAGGTCGACTCTTTCTTTCTCACCCCTTGCCTCATCGCCTCTACGCGATGCATGTGCAGTGTTTCCGTCGGCGACTGGCCTGAACGCGACTTTATGGGCGTTCAAGCGTCCGAAATGACTTTCTATATTTTTAGTGTATTTTATAATTCTGTTTTATTAAAAAAAAAANTATGGGCGTTCAAGCGTCCGAAATGACTTTCTATATTTTTAGTGTATTTTATAATTCTGTTTTATTAAAAAAAAAACAGTTGTTTGATGAACGTAGAAAAAACATGGAACCGTTTACAAATAATGTATTTTGTACCAAACGCCTGCAACGCAGTTCATGATCCAACCAGACGGAGCCCTTGACAGCCATATCGCAAGGTCAAACAGTAGAGATTAGCACGAAACATTAGTTCAGTAAGAGATGAGAAAATATAAAATTCACAGGGAAATTTTATAACAGATCTACTGGAGTAATTTAGTTGATCCATTTTCACACAAGAAATATTTCAGGTTAATTTGTGAAATTACGTAACGTTACACTTCCGGTATACATACATAGGGATCAAATGAAGCGACCTTACATCTCCGTCGTTATATTTTTTTATGACTGAGAAATTTATGAAAAGGATAGGATTGGTGTGCAGGGATCGTTGCACCAAATGTCAAGGAATGGGGCTATGTTTCAGTAAATGTGATTTTTTTTTTACAACTACAAACAGGAGTTATTTTCGAGAACAGTGAAAAACAGGAATGAATGTTTGTGTTAATGGGAATCGTTACGGGGAGAGATATATCGTATTTTAAAATACTCTCATGTCTATACAAATATATGTATGATTTTTTATCGTCCATCGTGTATTACTTAATGACTGTTCTACACGGAAAGGATTATTATGGCTCTGCTTCCAATCGGAAAATATGTTAATCACACCAACATTTTTTTTTTTAATAATGTTGTTTATTAATAGGTCAAGAAGAATAAAATGTCGAATAAATGCATGTAGCATGGCTAAAGATTTTATTTAAAAAACTTTGAAGTTAGACGAGGTTTTAAATTATAGGAGTTGACTGTAATTACGCGCTACAGTAAAAAATTGCATTTATCTTGTATCTCTAGTCTATAACTTTTCTCAATTTCTGCGCTGCGTGTAAAACCTGCGCTTCAAGAATATACACTGGAGAGCAAAAAAAAAGAAAAAAAAAAGCTGGTATAGGCGTGCGTATGCAAATAACAGAGGTATGGAACCAATCAGTGTAACGCGATGCTGTAGGCAGCGCCTGTATAAGACAACAAACGTCTGGCAAAGTTGCTATATCGGTATACTGCTGCTACAATGGCAGGTTATCAAGATTTAAGTGAGTTTGAACGTGGTGTTATAGTCGGCGCACGAGAGATGGGACATAGCATCTCTGAGGTAGCGATAAAATTTGGATTTTCGCGTACGACCATTTCACGAGTGTGCCGTGAATATCGGGAATCCGGTAAAACATCAAATCTTCGACATCGCTGCGGCCGATGATTTTATTGCGCTACAAGGCAAGATCGGTTTCTGCTGCGCTTCGTCCGAGTCAAGGACGGCGAGGTAGAAGCGGAGGAATAAATTTCAAATCACAGTTCAGTTTCGTGTAATGCCGCATTCCTACTAGCCGCGTGGAAAACAGATACATGCAGCAACTTTCCCGACATTTCGTTTCGCTGTCGTAGGTTATGAACTGGACCTACGCCCATGCTCCTTTAGTTGGCTCAAAGTCATGAGTGGATTTAAAGAGAAATGGGAAGGGGTCTGCCACCTTCCAAAAAATGTATCACGCAGATATTTACACATTTTAAATAATATTGCATGAGCTGTTTGTTTTAGTTGATGTGGAGTAAATAGATATATATATATATATCATACATCGAAAATAAAGAATCTTAAGTTAAATGACTCCTATATTCAGACAGGTTAAGCAGGATGGTGACACAACGATTAATAATTATAGTATATTTGTAAGAAATACCGTTCAACACATAGAAATTACTTCACTCTTTTCTTTCACAAAGAATTTTTAGATCCCACAGTTTCTTCATTATGGCATGTCAGAATCACGATTAAAGTGTTTGTGGAATGTACAAATAAAATAAGCGAAAAAATTTACAGAAAATTTAATAAGTGTGACTGATGAGTCGTTTCTTAAATAGTTTTAAGGTTTCCTTAGCAAAATTTATTATGCAGGAAATCCTAGACTGCTACAGTTAAAAAAATTACCGGAAACGTCCTTATTTTGAGGAATTATTAAAATTTGCAAAAACATTTTAATTGCGTGATTTTAAAGAATTCTTGAAGTAACTGATAACATCTTGTTTTAATTTTAAGTATCTAATTTCGGGAAATGAGTTAGTTCATGTTATTTGTACGTTTCAAACACACCAGAATTGTAATTTACACATGCAATTATGCAAAAAATATGCGTTCTTAATTTTTTATACGAGGAAATAGCACTAGGAAAAAATGTCGAATTGTTGAACATTGCATTACAAATATAAAATAATGAATGTTTTGGAGACATTGATGACTTAGCTAAATTTTCGCAAAGCTATTTTTAAGTGAAATTTATTATATTTATAATTGTATTTACTGTTTTAAAATACTTCCTACTTCAAATAAGTTAAACGATAAATAATTTGAAATATAGAGACTATTCGTGAATTATACAAGGGCTGTAAAATAATAAGAAATTTTTGCGCAAATATTTTACACCAGATAAAAGACGAAATTTACTGTGTTTATTTAAAGTGCTAGTTCCCATGTTTACTTCTTTGTAAAAAATTGTGTTTCGGATGGCTGCTGGAAATTAGTACGGGCATTTAGAATTAATGTTATCTAAATAACATTTTATGAAAGCTTAGAACCGAAATTTACGAGCTCCTCTTCTCTGAGGTTTGTCTGGAGTCATCTCATGCACATGTAATCAATTATTGACAATGTTTCAATCGCCAAATGTTATTTCAAAAGATTTTATCTTTAGTTTTATCGTAATTATGTCATTTGACAGGCTGTTTTTATTCCTTTATTCCAAATCTCCTATTTATAAATTATTTCTTCGCTGTAAAATACGTTAAGGGTAAAGTGAGCACTTTCGAAATCAACCTTTGAAAAATGTCGTTACCCCTACCTGCGTCAATGGGGACACTAACGTTAAATTACGAGTGTTAAGTTAACATTTGTAAATATTAAAATATATAATTTATTGTTGCTTTTTTATGCACGTAAATGTGGGAATAAAAACTTTTGTGGAATATTTGCTTTTCTAAAAAAAAATTACAGTTGCACTTGACCGACGCACGAATAAAGTGAACAGGTTTGTGGTGATTTTAATTATATGGTGGAAGAATACACAATGTGCATACAAGTAGATCTTAAGCTGGGCTTTTAAAAGTGCTCAGTTTACCGTGGACAGTCCATAAATATATTAAGACAAGTTTATGACCAAGTGCAGATAAGCACTCCAGGCGAATGTCGGGATGTTTTCTTTGACAAAGTCCTCGATAAAAGTCCTCTCAGCTCGTGATTCTCGAATCTGCTTTTTTAGTTTCTACTCACGCTGCTGCAGACGAGAACTTAAACAACACAGAAACATAAACTGCAGTTAAACCGGTCACAACGACTGGGTGGAATCAGCAGGCAAATTGTAGTTCCCTACTTTCCGATTTTATATAGTCAATTGTAAACCCCCCCGTCCCCCAAAACGAATTCTTAAATCACCCACAGCTCACAGTTATCAGTACACATACGTAAAATAAATATACACAAAATATGTGTGTTGAATTACGCAAGCATTTGGAAGCGTAGATAAAAAAAACAATAAAAAAAGACAAACGGTATAAAACACTTCACCTTCTTTCTAGTAGCCGCGGCGGTGTAGTGGTTTAGACTACTCGCCTCCCACCAATGCGAACCGGGTTCGATTACCGGCAGGGTCGCCCCCGGATTTTCGCGCGTGGGAATCGTGCCGTACAATGCCGCTGGTCGGCGGGTTTTCTCGGGATCTCCCGTTTCCCTCTACCCCTGCATTCCGGCGCTCCTCCACACTCACCTCGCTTCACTCTCGTCGTCTCTTAAGGCCTCGCTGTTAAGAGCTACCTATAGTCAGTTCACGACTGGAAGAGACTTTCTTGAAGCCCTGCTAAAGATCTACTTTCAAGCCCATTTCGTATCCTTCCGCCAAATGTAAACAAACATTGCCATGTGGCAGTCACATGGTAATGTTTACATGCAATGTTTACATTCCACATGTGTTCGTACATGCACGTACCCATTATAAAAGTAATTTATATATATTATTAATGGATATTCCACAAGCTTAAAGTTTTTAATCTTGAGAATTTCACACAAAAAAATATGCGATGCAAGCGAAAAACATTTCATTCAATAAACCCAAAACGTGAGTATTAAAAATTTGATGTTTCGTGTGTGTGTGTGTGTGTGTGTGTGTGTAGGTTTGATTTTGACTGGGGGGTTGGGTGGGGGAGAAAAACTTTCACTTTGATTACATATTATAGATGTGGCACAATACTTTGCATTGAAATGTGTCAACATTCAAGGAGTCCATCCAACAACATAAACATGGCACCGCCAATCTCTCATAAGCCCCCGGATGGTCGTGCTGTCACGAGGTCAGGAACAGAAGTTCCCATAACTCCTATAGTGGGTTTGGAACAAAAATGCAACCCGGCAGACTTTTTTCAAATAATTGAGGCGGCGGTAGGCTGCTGTGTTTATGTTTTAGTTCGGCTCCAGGCCCGTATTTAATGCTGTTAACCTCTGTTGCTATCTTAAAATATTTTTCCAAACAAAAATGTAACTTAAAACTAATACGAAAAGACATTGGTTTCACTAATGTCTAATATTTAAACAATTCAATTGAAACATGTTGCTAAGCAAATGCTTAGAGAAGGAACAAAATAAGTGTGCCACAGATTTAGTAAAGAAATGACAATAACAAATTAAACATAACTAAAAAATGTGGCTCCAGTAAACAAAATATTAGAGAGAACTGTTGTTTACAATAATTAAAGAAGCTGACCATGGTGTATTCTAACATCTCCAGTTTGCATTAAGTTAAAACATCCTAAAGGCATAAGCTGCAGTACTTATAAATACTGTTTATTTATTTATTAGTTAGTTAGAAGTACCGGTAATAACTTATGGATTGTAGTGATTCCTTTTGCTACAGAATTACCATAGATCAAAACAAAAAAGTACATAAACAACTCAACACAGCAGCAACTATAAAAAAAAAAAATGAATGGATCCATCTTCACTCCAAAAACTAGAAACCAATTATTTAAAAAAAATTACATTCTTTAATAGCTGCTCTCTGATGTAGACTGCTACTTTACATATAATGCTATGAAGCAATGCTCAACAACATTACCCTACAATTTTACACTACACAAAAAGATTTTGCAAAAAAAAGGATACAGCAAACGGAATGTTGTGCTCCTGCAGCCAATTGATGATGGCATCCTTCCTCCAGCTACTGTTGGGGAACTTCTCCAGCTGAAATCACCACACGATACAACAAATTAAAATGTATTACCCTTGAATGTTGCCAACAGTTTGTTTGTTGTATAGAATGTTTGAATTAAGCACAATTCTTTCCAAAATATAAACTTTTATAACTACTGTGCTCGGCATTCTTAAACTTTTTATCATATTACATGTAACTGTTTTCCTGATACCTGTGTTGACTAGCACAGAATCTAACATGTCACAAACAATATAAACATTTTATTTATTCAAAAACAAAAGGTTGGAGCTCACACCTGTGTGCTGTGATATGGTGCATTGTCCATGACGATGACCCTTGTATGTTTTTGGTATCAGTAACTGTAGTTGACGCAGAAACTGAATTATGGTCCTTTTTAAATTATGCAAATTAGGTTGGCTATGTAGCACTGAAAGTGAAAAATATGACACTGATAATTTACAATAACTAAAAGACAATGGCTGTAGAACAGTGGTGTTGGGGAAATGCATTAATACACAATTGTTTTCTTAAAAGATTATGACTGCGATTTCATCGATTACGATGTCCTCTCGTATTTAGTGAAGTGATACAGATATGTTTAATAGTAGGGGTAGTTCCAGTTATATCGACTGTAATCTATTTAGTGACGTATAACAATGGCAATTAATGCCACAATGTAACTTCTAAATTCAAAACAAGCTGTTTCTTCAGAATCTTAAAATGCCCCATCTCTCCATAACCTATATAAAATTAATTAGCTATAACAAACTCACTATAGAGGCAAATTTCCTTACCATTGTAAGTTGTCTTTATAATAAATTTCCACTGTATATATTGGGTTGTTTATGAAGAATCCCTCGCAGGGGTACACAAATTCCAACACAAAGTAGTTTTTATTTTTAATTACACATTGTAATACCACCTTTTGGTTAGGTGATTCATACACTCACATTTGAGTCTATATAACCCTACAATCCTAGGTTAGTGTAAAATCCAAAAATCCTAGGTTAGTGTAAAACCCAACAATCCTAGGTTAGTTTTAAAATGTAAAATAGTGATTCACCCATCGTGGGGTTAGTTTCTGTTAGGTTAGGTGGGCACATGTTACGAAATTAGTCGGACGTTAATGCCCCTCGTACATTCGTGTTCTGTATCATTAGTGGAGTGGAAATATACCATTTTCCGTGAAATTATTGTTATTTTTACAGAAAAGCCTCCTAAAATTAATAATTACCCAAATAAAACGTTAAAAAGACACGTAGACAACGTTCGACGATGTTATCAAGTTATTAACAAATTTTCTTTATGTTCTTGTATACACACTTCATAGGCCAACATAATTGACCTTAGCACACACAACTTGCAAACGCAATGGTTAATACTACATATATTTTAACATACCTTAGCACTGTGGATCTGGAGAGTTTCAACATTTCTGCCGCTCTTTCAGCGACGTTGCAGGTTTTCATTTCCCCTCACCTAATTAGGGAATACAACGATTCGGTGAGGTTAATGATGTCCTGTTGGCGTTGATGAGTTATCTTTTATTCACCTTGCTAGAACTCATGACTNCCTAATTAGGGAATACAACGATTCGGTGAGGTTAATGATGTCCTGTTGGCGTTGATGAGTGGTGACTTCTCTTTTCTTCACCTTGCTAGATAGAACTCATGACTGCACACAAAAACTACCGCAACATACAACGTAAAATACAGTAAATAAAATTTTAAGCAAACCTGAAATAAATTTAAAAAATATTAAACACGTGAGAATGCACTACGAGTAATCTCTTACACAGGTATCAGAAACGAAAGGAATCGGCACAACGAGAAATAATAAAGAGCGGATATTAGTTAAAAAAAAAACCAATAAATGAATTATTATAGGTTAAACAATATAACCGCACAAATTCTCTGGCATGTGTGTCGACCACATCTCGCTAACAATACACGGAACGAAGGTTTGTGAACAAATGACCGCTCTACTTTCACCTTGAGCGTCATCATGTGACTATGCAAGAAACATTGAAATCTAAATACGTTAGTATGACGTCATTAATAATTGGCATAATAAGATACAAGTATTTTCGAAACCCCTTTGTAAGCGATAAATTAACAATTACGTTAAAACTTTGGAACTGTTTCCTCTCTTTGTGCTGGCAACCTAACGGCATAACTGTATCCGCGCTCGCCGCTGTTTGTAATGTTATATGCATGTAGCTAACGGCTAGGGTGTTTTTTCAAAGGTTGATTTTCAAAAGTTTCTTCCAGTCGTGAACCGACTGTAAATCTCTTCACTCACTCGCCATCTCCTAAGAAAATCTACGCTAATAATAAAACAGTTCGAATATCTACGTGTTTTTACATTGCTACTTTTCTTTTAAGTGGNCTAAGAAAATCTACGCTAATAATAAAACAGTTCGAATATCTACGTGTTTTTACATTGCTACTTTTCTTTTAAGTGGGTTGTTACTGTCGATTTAAAACATTGTATTTTTAATATTTTGCCTGTTTCCACTTTTGTCTGTTTCTGCATCATGAACAATCTACTAGATGGATTTTGATGCCAAATTCTAAGTCAGGTCTTAAACCGTATCAGTAAGGAGTTGAGAATTATACATTAAACAATATTTATTCCTTTGTAATTTTCTTTATTCAGGGCAGTCTTTCATGCAAATATCATTGTCGATATAACTCGCCGTGTTTTGTAAATAATGAAAGTTATAAAAAAATTGTCGACTTTAGAAATAAAGTAGAAAAATGTCTATACTATGAGTGAATGGAGAGATATTTTTTTCCCGCATTTCGACATTAATTTCGTAGAGAATGGTGTTTTGTTGTATTATAGTCTTTCAAGATATGACAGAGGACATAGTTAAAATAAAATCTGTATATAGGCACAATAAAACAATATAATGCAACTAGGCATACCGAAAACATTAATCCACCGATGTTCTATAGCTAGACGTTTAATAATTGGTGTTGCGAGAACTTTTTGATTTTGTGCGCAAAAGTTTGAAAGTGTTTTTAAGAAAAATTCCATGAAAAGTCAGTTGATTGTGAAGGCGCTGTGAATTGTACGTTCCCTAGCTTTAAGTAAAGTAATGGCAGCGAGAAAGTGATGAAACTTAAGGTAAGAAATAATGGATTGTTACACAAAACAAATTTGCGTATGTCAACTATTTTGCCGTTACTTGAAAACAACGTGACTTCATGATTTGGAGGAAAGTTAAGCAACAAATATAAAAGCTCGTAGGCGCTTTTTTTTTTTTAAATACTGAAATTGTCTGACATAGGTTTACGTTTCTGAGATGGTATTTTAACGTCTGTAAATGTGCGTAACTTCGTACATGTGTGTGTAGGTGTGTGTGTGTGTGTGTTCAAGCGCAAGTGTGTGCGTACGTAAGGTTACTAACAGCCGGTATAGGAGAACGTGGATNCTAAGAAAATCTACGCTAATAATAAAACAGTTCGAATATCTACGTGTTTTTACATTGCTACTTTTCTTTTAAGTGGTTGTTACTGTCGATTTAAAACATAGTATTTTTAATATTTTGCCTGTTTCCACTTTTGTCTGTTTCTGCATCATGAACAATCTACTAGACGGATTTTGATGCCAAATTCTAAGTCAGGTCTTAAACCGTATCAGTAAGGAGTTGAGAATTATACATTAAACAATATTTATTCCTTTGTAATTTTCTTTATTCAGGGCAGTCTTTCATGCAAATATCATTGTCGATATAACTCGCCGTGTTTTGTAAATAATGAAAGTTATAAAAAAATTGTCGACTTTTGAAATAAAGTAGAAAAATGTCTATACTATGAGTGAATGGAGAGATATTTTTTTCCCGCATTTCGACATTAATTTCGTAGAGAATGGTGTTTTGTTGTATTATAGTCTTTCAAGATATGACAGAGGACATAGTTAAAATAAAATCTGTATATAGGCACAATAAAACAATATAATGCAACTAGGCATACCGAAAACATTAATCCACCAATGTTCTATAGCTAGACGTTTAATAATTGGTGTTGCGAGAACTTTTTGATTTTGTGCGCAAAAGTTTGAAAGTGTTTTTAAGAAAAATTCCATGAAAAGTCAGTTGATTGTGAAGGCGCTGTGAATTGTACGTTCCCTAGCTTTAAGTAAAGTAATGGTAGCGAGAAAGTGATGAAACTTAAGGTAAGAAATAATGGATTGTTACACAAAACAAATTTGCGTATGTCAACTATTTTGCCATTACTTGAAAACAACTTGACTTTATGATTTGGAGGAAAGTTAAGCAACAAATATAAAAGCTCGTAGGCGCTTTTTTTTTTTTTAAATACTGAAATTGTCTGACATAGGTTTACGTTTCTGAGATGGTATTTTAACGTCTGTAAATGTGCGTAACTTCGTACATGTGTGTGTAGGTGTGTGTGTGTGTGTTCAAGCGCAAGTGTGTGCGTACGTAAGGTTACTAACAGCCGGTATAGGAGAACGTGGATTNGTGTGTGTGTGTGTGTTCAAGCGCAAGTGTGTGCGTACGTAAGGTTACTAACAGCCGGTATAGGAGAACGTGGATTACTCATTTAAATACAAGCAGTACTTAACGAGGACCGTATAAGTCAATTAAAGAGGCAATTCAATGTGAAAAGCGTAAATTATACAACTAAAAAACTGTTATACTGATGTTTTGAATTTCTCTGGCTGGCCGAAGAGATTTTTTAACGTGTGTAGAATTACACTCTAAAACAGAAACCGTTAAAGCTGCTCCAAATCAGCGGATTTGACTGCACATCTGTTGGAACTGCTCATCCTGAATTAGTAAAATTATACTGATAATCTTAGTTGCTGGTATTTACTGGTTAAACAGTGATTTATACTGATTTTGAGTGAATCGCATTGGCCTGGCAGTAAATCCTTACTGCATTCCTCTGACACACCAGTAGATAACTGCTCATTAACTGAAGATTCCGTAAAATAATTATGCTGGTTGAAATAACTGATTCATATTTAGTGTGTAATTTAACTAAATTTAAACATTACGAATCCTTAGAACCAATACACAGAAATTAACAAAACAAAAAAAAAATTTATTTTTTTTGTAGCGCCATACTGGGCAAAAGCTGCAATCTTAAGAGACGCAATTTATAACCAGAGTATGAAGGACGTCGGAATCAACTGAAACGTAATTCAGTGCAATAGCGAGAAAGAAATCCTGACTTTAATAGTTTTTTTTTCTAGAAAACACACGCGTAATTTACGAGGGCAGCTTAAAAACCGGTTTATGTAATTAAAGAGATAACACAAATTGTTATCATTGCTGGGAATGCCGGTAGTAAGATTCATAAGCTAAAATATTAGTTTGTAATACTGGTGGGTAGCAAACAATGAAATTAGCGACCAGTGAAACCAGTTTATCAGGAACGGTTCAAGCTATTCAACGGAAATTTACGTGCCGCAGCAGACATAAGCAGTGTTTTAATTGAGTGGTAGCCATCACTTTAAATTATAATGAGTTATACAAATCGTCGTTAAAATTTACCAATTAAGGATTTTATTTCGTGTTTAAAACACACGTATTCGTATATTATAATCGCCTAATTTGGAATACATTTTTTTGTCTTTTTTGCCAATCCAGATTCATTTTACACGTATTGGGGAAAAGCTGTAAAATCGTGTTTTCCTTTAAAGAAAACTGGTTAAGTATATTTTTTTTGTAGCTGGACCTTGTGATGCAGTGCCAGTCTTAAATTGGGAACGACAAATTTATGATATGTTATTTCTTCTTTATGAGACGTTAATTTATGGTAGCAAAGGAAAAGAGGAAGGCGAGATAAAGAGAGAGAGAGAGAAAGCGAGAGAGACTATGCAGAGATCTGACCAGAACTCTTAGCTAGTTGCTTCAGAGTAATAACTAACGAAAAATGTCAACCAAAGTGTCATTGTAAACATTAAAAATACAGGAACGATCGAAATATGAATATAATAAGATCACCACACAGTGCTTTTAATTTAGCAGGAAATTGTGACCACTCACACTTTTATACCCTTATGTACTAAAATTCAACTAACAGCTAAATAACTAAGTACCTGTCTAAACCTTACTCAGATTATAACCCAGTATATCTGATATGTGCTATTCACGGTATAGTGAGCCCTTTTGAAAGGCCCCTGGTTTGGAATAATAGTCAATAAGTGTATTCAATTTTAGCATTAGACGTTAACTTCCAAGTGAAGTGGAGTATACACGCTTTGTTTATTACTTACACGCCGATATTTATTTTAAAAGGCGGTTAAACGACAGCCTATAATCAACCAGCATGTAGCTTATAGAGCTTTGCTCGGAACGAATCGGTATTTCACAAAATATCACCATGACACAAGCACGTGACAGTTTTCCAGACCAGGCGACGAAAATACACCGCTACAGATGAAGTTCAATTCGCAATCGCATCACCCGAGTCTTGAACCTAGAACCCTTCGCACTGAAGAGGTGGCGGGTAATCACGCCACGCCATTGTCTACACGTTGACGTCGCCACGTTCCAGGCAGAACATAGACATTGGAAGACTGATGGCAACGATATACTAAGTATNGTCTACACGTTGACGTCGCCACGTTCCAGGCAGAACATAGACATTGGAAGACTGATGGCAACGATATACTAAGTATTTAAAAAAAGGATCATAAAATTATACTGACTGTCCCTTGCAAATTTAAAGGCCTTAGGCATGGGCAAAAAAAATAGCTGTTTTTGGTTCGTTCCAGGACGAGCGATGTGCACAGTAAGGATTCCTGTTACACGACAGTAACTGGCGTGCGATTGCATATGTGATTGCATGATCATATGTTTCACAGTAAATGCAGGCCTCGCTGGAAGATCATTCAAAAACTTGTACGTCTTAATATNGATTGCATGATCATATGTTTCACAGTAAATGCAGGCCTCGCTGGAAGATCATTCAAAAACTTGTACGTCTTAATATTGCTTCTTCCCCATCGGCAATCACAACAGTTTAATACGTTTCGGTGTATTTTTCAAACTATGAAAATTATAATATGTAGTCATTAGAGTATTTCTCAAAAAGTATTTGTGATGAAACAAAATCACCTTGGAGTTTTGCACTCATGTTCATAATTTCCCCTTGAAGCGTAGACCATGCTTATACCAGTGCGCGAACACAATTATGTAGAGAAAGTAGCTTATTTACATAATGTTAAAAAACAACACACACAAGCTCCGGAAAGCGAACCCTCGCAAATATATAGGTGAAATACATATTATGTACACATGATAATTGTAACCTAACGCGCTTCCTTTTGGAGATTGTAGGCTGGTTTACTGTGAACAGTAATTAACTTGGGAATTATAAGTGTTGTTTTTTTTCATGGATAGCCATAGGTTGAACCACGCATGTGTGACTTTCCACCCCTACAACTTTACCCTTTCTGGGAAATGCAGGGGTATAAGAGTCATCCTTTGCTTTTCCTAATTTTCCTTATATTTTTATTTTGGTCTATGGCCTCCTGTTGTCGGGCCACATTATTGTTGCATTTATCTTCATTTATTACATGCATCTCACCACGTAAGTGGCTTGTCATTTCTTATATATTTTTACCCTTGGTTCCCGAAGTACATAGTGTCTATAGATTGTATGTAACATTGCAGTTTTTGAGGGGGTTTGTTTACCATTGGTCAGAGATATTTCGGTTAGATATGATTGCGGAATAGTTGCTTATGTTTTCACTTCATTTAATATCATTTTAAAATCACGCTTTATTATATGAGCTAAACAAAAAACAGTTATAATCTTTGGTATAAAGTATTCAATGTTTATTAAACAAAAGCACGAAAGAAAATTATCCTGGATGTCCCTCCTCTCGCAATCGCTGATTGGCGTAGAGATGTGGTTGGTCAGACGACAGCCAATCGGAGTACAGGTAACAACATAAACAAGGCCGATGTAAAATCGAACATAATGTTTCTAGCAGAATTGTTAACACCACAGTCAAAGATGGGTGTGTGTATTTTAACATTATAAAATGTGAGGTGTATATATATATATATATATATATATATATATATATATATATATATATNTTTGAAAGGAAGGACGAGCGTAATAAAAGTTGAGAAGTTTTGAATTGCGATTACTGATTCTACTGAAATGTAACAACCGGCGCCCAGCGTGATAATTATGTTGTGATTCTACTGAAATGTAACAAGATGGTATGCCATTAAACGAAGATACGTATTTAAGCAAACGCTGTTTTTGTCATAAAAGTATGTCTTGGAAAAAATTGTGGGTACCGCCCTGTTTCCGCTGGGATATTTCACTACGCGAAATTACAAAAAAATATTCATGATGTATAATAATAATAATATAATTAACAAAAAAATATAATGTGGTGTTGTTATATAATGCATAATTTTTCGAGATGGAGGTAACTGTTGTGTAAATGTTTGGGAAATGCAGCAGTCTAGGATAACAACACAAGAACTAATTTTTCTATTAGTTTTAGCATGATTTTTTAAGAACGGAGTTAGTGGATAAAGCAGTAGTGTTATAACGTGCGACAAAAAATCGTAACCTTACTATAATTCATTCACGGCTACTTCCAACCTTTCTGAAGCCCTGGTAAAGTTCTACTTCCAAAACATTCCTCATTCTTACATAGCTTTACCTAGTCTGGAAATTACACCAGAGGGACAGCGCAACGCGTTCTTACGCATTCATTTTAATAATATACTGCATAAGAACTATTTCTTACTAGGTATTACCAACTCACCTATTCACCCCTGTTTTTATTCGTGTTAATTATAAATTATATATTATAGATAAAATATGCGTAAAAGTTCAAATTTTTATTAAAAACAATAAGACACTTTTTAAGTTAATACAAGTATAAAACGCTTCTTAAACTTGACATATCTAGGAAACAACCAAGTATCTACGTCACGCATAGGGTGATTTTTCAAATGTTTGATTCTATAAAGTGTGAAGAAACCCCGAATAGACTATAGAGTATGGCGTCAGCAGCTTTGCCGGCCGCAGATCCCACATTATCATCTTCACAACTGATGCTCTTTGGTGCGTAAATCGCTTAACATCGAGCGTTAATAGTGTACTGTTTGGTAAACACGCGCTCAGAACGAGTTCTGTCTCGTATGTTAACCTCCGCCTGGAGGCATGACAGGCGTGGTACTGAGCTGTCCAATGCAAACGCCGATCGATAACGAGCGAGACGCCCACTGTGACGTGCCTGGTAATAAGAACACGGTTATCGTTCATTCATTAAACGTCTCGCCATGGGCACAGTATACGTCCAGTGTCAAAGTTTATCACTAATTCTGCACGGTAACACACATTGTGTAGACGCAGCTGATGAAAGCATTAGGGCGAGTTTATATCGTAAAAAACAAGAGAAATATATTCTAAATGGAGATATTTTTGAAAGAAAAAAAAACTTGTAAACATGTCACGTTTACACACACACACACACTCTCTCTCTATCTCTATCTCTCTCTCTCTCTCTCTCTCTCTCTCTCTCTCTCTCTCTCTAGTAGCACTAGCGCCGCTACAGAAAAATAATTAAATTACATTCTATTCACGATTTCCTCACCCTTTTTTAATCAAATGTTTGAAAAATCACCCCATTGATGACGTGTTTAGTTATTTCCCAGATACACCATGTATCACAACTGTTTTATACATCTGTTAACATAAAAGTATCTTATTTTTTCGTTAAATTGAAATTTCACCAATACATTTTTTTTTATAAATTATAATATATCATTTATAATAAATACGAATAAAATAAGTGAGAAAACATGTCTGTTGGTAGCGCCTGATAAGAAATAGTTCTCATGCAAGATATTATTGCAACTGAGTGCGCACGAATTCGGTGCGTTGTCCTTTGGTGTAATTTTCTAGACTCAGTTAAGCTTAGTTTGCACGAAGCGGAGGAATATCCTGGAAGTAGGACTTTAGCAGGCCTTCAGAAAAGTGTGAAGTAACAGTGAATTTATTATAGTTATGATATCCAACTTATTTCTTATTTGGATATTACCGCAAGATTTCCAGAACCGTCTGAAGTATATTTTATCTCTGTCTGAATTGGCTTTGTTGCTTTAGTTTCTGATTTATAGTGAGTTGTTTGAATCGGCACGATTAGTTGTGTAAATTTTATTGATTAGCACTCAAATATCAAATAGAATATAAGTTTATAAGATGTTTCAAATTAAATGTTTCTGATAGTGTAACAAAAAGTATAAACAACTAATATTGCTAAAAAAAAATTCGAGGAACATTTCTTACGGCTTCATTTATTTTAAAATATTCTTTATTGTATTTAATGATATTTATGCAGCCAATATGTCAAAAACATTATGTGTGGTGGCAACTGGCAAAACATTCATGTGGACATCCTTGCACTATACATGTCTGATAAAGACCCTACGTTTCACACTCAACACTCATATCATGTTTCAAGGTTTGTATTATTTTGTTGGTGGCTCAGTAGATGATCTTAAAAAAATATGTATTTGTGAGTTTCGTAGTTTTAAAACTAACGCTTGTGATCACTGCCGTTCTTACTTAATGATTTTACGATCGTTATGCTTATTTTTATGCCGTTTACCAACGAAATTCAGCTTTTCATTTGGGGGTGTTCCCTCCAACCTGCGGAGAGACATATGCCAGGCCTTCTGCGTGATTTGTTGGAAAACACTTCACTAGTGCCTCGAGTATGATTGGGGGCCGCGGTGGTGTAGTGGTTGGTCTACCCGCCTCCCACCAGGGCGAACCGGGCCCCATTCCGGGCGGGATCGCACCCGGATTTTCGCAAGTAGGAATCATGAGATCTCCCGTTTCCCCCGCCCCTGCATTCCGGCGCCACCCCATACTCACCTCACTTCACCCTCATCGGCCCTCAAGTCTTCGATGTTAAGAGCCACCCAAATCTCTTCACTCACTCGAGTATGATTAGTTGTAGCCTACATTCAGGAACTGTGTTTACTCTTTCATAAACTTATGTGTTAATTCCTCGAAAGCGGTTGGTAACTAACACAAGGCGTCCACTTGCATTAAACTGAAGGAAAAAAAACTGTTCTGTGGTGACCAAACATTTTTTTTATAATGGCCACAAAATTTTATCAAAATTTTGACAAATATTTTGCGGAAACAACATTTTTTTTATTATTTCACTATTTAAAGGACTTTCGTGATCACCAACACATTCAGTGAGATGGTAAGCAATAGTGTGTTCGTTAGTTGTAGCAAAAGTGTTACAAAGCCAGCAGCAATATTATATATACGTATATATACACATATATATACACACACGAGATGTTTTTGAATAACGTATCGAAATTAAAACCTCAGCATCTATGAACTAATGTAAAGAAAAAAATCCCAGTAATAAAGTTCTTGGGATGGTCATCCTTGTATTTTTTAAATTAAAGTTGAAATTAGGCGAAACAACGCAGGGACGTGGCAGGTATAGGTACCTGATTGCGCAACAAGTTGCATACCACGAAGGCGAACGGAACTGGCTCGCAATGCGGGAAATAGAATGCAACCACTTCTGGCATCCTTTACTACTCAACTGGTAAACCCCCATTGTTCATGCAGTTTGACACACGTGTACTAGCAAGCAACCACTAGCGGCGCCCGCGTACCTCCAGTTTACGGCGTCCTTTGCGCAGGTGCTCTCCGCATGACGCGCCAGTTCCGTTCGCCTTCGTGGTATGCAACTTGTTGCGCGGGCAGGTGCGTTGAGTTGCGAACGCCCGGCGCTGTTTTGCTAACTTAAACTTAAATTAAAAACTACTAGGTGACCATTCTAAATATTTTGTTACAAAAGGCGTTTTTTTTCCATAGATGCTGTGGTTTGAGTTTCGACATGTTATTCAAAAACACCTTGTGTGTGTGTGTGTGTGTAAACAGAATGTTCGAAAATTAAACGCCCAAACTACGGGAGGTGATTCCTTATAGAAAAATAAAGTTTGGAAACACACAGGATGTTTCAGAAGTGATGGTCGAAAATGTAGTGATGAGACGTGAAATTGTAGATTAGCAAAAAAAGGTTCCCGTAAACATGGGTCCGGAAATTAACCGTTTACGAGATAATGTAGTTGTGTGCTGTTTGGGGCCCGCATAATACCAAGTCCGAATGCCAACGAAAGCAGTGACACTTTTATTTGGTCTATCAATCACGAGACAGTACAAGTTATAAATCGTAGCTTCAGTACCACATAAATGTGTTTGAGCATACACAAAAGCAACGGTTATGGTTGAACAACAGTGAAGTCTGTGTATACACAAGGTACAGCACAGTATGAACGTGTTAACTGCAGTCGGTGTTCAAAATACTGCGTATGCACTTGCACTCGAATGCATCTGTCTATTCGTCTCCGCAAAGACTCGCGAATGCGCTCGAGCAATCCGGGGTCGTTCTTTATTTGCTGGAAAGACTATAAAATCCGATGCTGCAATTCTTCAGGTGTGGCAATGTCTGCTGTATTGTAAACGAGGCACGGCCGTTGACCGCTGTAAACACAACCTTGACGCATTACATCATCCAGTCTCTCCGAGTTCACTGNTAAACGAGGCACGGCCGTTGACCGCTGTAAACACAACCTTGACGCATTACATCATCCAGTCTCTCCGAGTTCACTGGCGGCCCAACCAGCACACAAATGCAATTATCTCGAAAACTGTTAATTTCCGCACATATGTTTACTGGAACAGTTTTNGCGGCCCAACCAGCACACAAATGCAATTATCTCGAAAACTGTTAATTTCCGCACATATGTTTACTGGAACAGTTTTGCTTCTCTCTATTTGTTCATCTCATCCCCGAAATTTTTGACCGTCGCTTCTGAAACGTCCCGTGGTCACCGTATACCTAAACGGAATATTGAAGGAGATATTATGAGCCTGTGGAAGTTCGGTTTTTAAAACTTATTTTCGCTGAATGCCTTGTACTTTCTGCCAGCGGTGTGGGATGGCGGCGATTTACCCGCAGTACGTTCCACGTGGTTGAAAGGGACACGCCTATTTGACGCGCTATGGAGCGTGTACTAGTGGAGGGCACGACGTCGATGTGCTGACGTATCGCTTCCTCAAGCCGAACAGTGCGCACGGGTCGAGGACGGCCAGGAGTACGTATGTGTCTCTGCAACGTGGGAAGCATCAGTCACCTGTCTGCTGCGGACTTCGTAGACGTTGTACAAGGCATAAGGCAAAAATACGTTTTAAAAACCTAATACTCACAGGCTCATATCGCCTTTAATTTTCCGTTTAGGTATATGATGTCCTGTATACTCTGGCCGTAGTTTGGGCGTTTAATTTCCGAACATTATATATATATATATATATATACAGTATATGCTACTTGGAAAAAATATATATGTAGCAATACGCTAAGAAAAGTTTATCGTATTGCGGGCTTAAATAGTTAGGCATGTCTTAATATCTCGTGGGCACCTGGAGCGGAGGAGGAATCAACCTAGACCTTCATATAGGATGTTAATCGACCAAAAAAATAGTTATTTTATATTTTTACGAAATACCGTTTAACTTTTATACATTACTTATAAGTACTATGTCCTCGCGTAAAAAAAATTTAGATAGCTTAATGTTTGCATTATGCCACAAATCTCGCAGATAAAATAAACAATAACAGTTAAAGAAAAGTAATCACGGGTGGCTGAGAGATCATGTTTTAAGTAATTTTAAGGTACGCTTAACAAAATATATTTTACNAAGAAAAGTAATCACGGGTGGCTGAGAGATCATGTTTTAAGTAATTTTAAGGTACGCTTAACAAAATATATTTTACGAAAACTCGCAGACTACTGCAAATAAAAATAATATGCAAAAATTTCCTTATTTAAAGAAATTTTTAAGACACACATTACAATTGCGATTGACAAGCCATTATGCAAAAATACATGGTCTAAAGTTTTTATGCGAGGAAATGTCTTGTAATGTCTACAGGTTGAGAAGTGTTTCGTACAAATATAAAATACAGAATGTATTCGTGAACGGCGCCCTTAAGGAACCAAGGGATCCTTGAAGTGTTTCTTAAGGAACCAAGGGATCGTTTAAGTGGTTCAGAAGCGCTATTAAAATCCGAAATCAGGGTGGCCTTACCAGAATTCGAACCCGAGTTCTCTTTAATGCGAGTCCACGTGTTAGGGGCCGCGGTGGTGTAACGGAGAGACTACTCTCCTCCCAACTAGGCGAAGCGGGTTCGATTCCCGGCCGGGGTCGCTCCAGGATTTTCGCGCGCGGGAATCGTGCCGGACGATGCCGCTGATCGGAGATATCCCGTTTCCCCCACTCTTGCATTCCGGCGCTGCTCCATACTCATCTCTCTCTCTCTTTCTCCCCTCTTGTTATCACAGTGCCACTTCGCTCGTTCTAGCGGGTTTTGACTTGAACATGTACACGCCAAAGCCTAAATAAACACTTCGCCTAGCGGAAAGTTTATTTTCTGGACTCATTTATGCGTAACATCTCTTGTACTCCATGATTTTCATTTATACTATTATTGTTATTTTTCCGCGTGTTAGGTAAGTTTATGCCAGCATTATTATCTCGTCTGCTGGCGTGTCTGATACGCAGTTGTGAGGTTATCGCCGACGACAGCGACAGGCAGGTGTTGTGTTGTTTGCAGATCTTTATTCCGTTACACATCATCCAGACACTCAATTTTTCACCTCGACAATTTTCTTTAATATTTGTAATAAACTAGTGTTTCAGGTCCAGCTTAAAAAATGCGTACCGCCAATATGATTCACTTTAGACCATAAGTCGTTTGTCTGTTTTCACCTTCTTTTTTTCGTGAAATACCTACAGCCGAAGTTTGTCGGTATTATTTAGATAAATCCTGTATAGATGTCAGTACTTAATGTATATGCTGTATAAATCACCCTAATATTTCCTCTTACTATATTCAGCGTATTCATTGAAACTGCGTTATTGACAACGCTTTGGTTTCAAGAGTACTCTTATTTTATCCACTAGTGTAAAATTAACCTCTAAGGCAGGGGCTCAATTTCTCCCAGCTCCCCTCCCTTCCTGGATCCACCCATACATTCCTATAGGCTATTCACGGTAAAGTGAGCATTTTGGAAATTCCATCTCATTTATAATAATAGTCAATAAATAAATTATATTTTAGCCTTAGATGTTAACTTCCGAGTGCGGTGGAATATACACACTGTGTTTATTACATACGAGGTAATATTTGTTTTAAAATGTGGTTAAAGGATAAAAAATGGCTGAAAGGAAAAAGTAAATAGGGGCTCGAAAGTTGTCACTTTACGGTGAACATCCTATACGTGTTTGTACTCATATTCTCCTTGATCTATTACCACCACACTCCGTTGCGCGCATCTCTTCACACACTGTTCACGGTTAATTCAGCACTTTTGAAATAAACCTTTGAAAAATTGAGCCTTCCCTACCTGCATATATTTTAATGGGCACACTGAGTGGCAAGCGCCCAGTGAGGTTGGTAACGATGGAGGGAAAGTAGTTCCAGGCCTTACATTTTTGAAGACTAAAATGGTTTCTTTTACTTTAGGGTTTCTAATGAAAATAAGTTTAAGAAATTACAAATTTTGTAAAATATTTACTTTTATTTTTAAATGATTTCACAGTTTCACTTGACTGGCGCATGAATAAATTGATGAGGCCCATGGCAACGTTAATTTCACATATAGCGGAAGAATACACGATATGCATGCAAGTAGATCTTAAGCAGGGCTTCCAAAAGTGCTCACTTTACCGTGACCAGCCTATACCCAGCAAGAACGTGTCCGCGCATCCTCCAATGATTCATAACGTGAGCCAGTATTCTATTTGTTTTTTGGGTAAGCACTTTTTTTTAATTAGTTTTGGGATTCCTAACAGGAGTGGTAGGAGCTGATGCTGTGGAATGCAATTACTGAACTTCTTGCCAGCGGAGTTCTCGCGTAAAATATCAGCTGCACAGGGACAAACAGACAAACTGATGGCAAACGTTGGGAAGAACGTCTTAACAAATAACCCAGTTGTATCAGTCTTTCTTAATGGAATGACTTGCAAGATCTCAGAGGTCGTGTGGGTTATAGATGTGCTGTGTAGTGTAAACACGCTTCTGGATAACGGCGCAACGTGGCGTAATACTTATAACATCCCACATCGATAAAAACAAGTGAAAAAAAACATCAACAGATTAAGAAACACTAACAGGAAGATATCGTATGTTCACGTTATATTCACCAATATGATTTTTTTTAAATTTGACTAACACAACATACGCAACTGCGTCGTTCTTTGACCTTCAGATCCATGAATGTGTTTTTTTAAAAGGCTTGTTATAGGCGTAAACGCAATACGGTCTAGATTGCGCACACAAACTGTGCAGTAAACACCTCCGTGTTCCAACATTGAACTGTTTTTCTTGCTATATAGCTGTCATAAACTACCTGGCTTCCACTGAGTTTAGCGTAATGTTCCCTATAACAGGTGCTAGGATATGATAGTACACTGCTTTTGAATACGCTCTAGCGCAAATTTTGTACTATGTAATCAACTTACGTAAAATATATTTATTTTTTCGTAAAATTTTTCGGATTTGTTGTGGAACCAAATGTAGACAAACGGCACGTAATTATTGAAACACTAGAGTTTAATAGTTATTTAGGCAATTCTTGAATCAATCTTGAAGACATGCGTAGAAGAAAAAATCATTCTACCTCATCTTTATACCATGCTTATGGGCCCACGTACTGACATAACGATAACCTTGCTTACATAACTCCTTCTAGGTATTACATTCTTTTTTATTTGTAGTATTTCTAACGCCACTGCCTTTATACCAAAAATCTAGCTGTCGAAAGGGTTAAGTGACCAAACTCACAAATTGTTTATTGCAGCGTAAAGATTTCTGCGTTCGCGAAAAATTTCCGCGTATATGTAGGCGATTCACTTTAGTACAAACTAACTGTGCCCGCGGCTCCGCTCGCGTNTTCGCGAAAAATTTCCGCGTATATGTAGGCGATTCACTTTAGTACAAACTAACTGTGCCCGCGGCTCCGCTCGCGTAAACTACGCAATAATTATTTCGGTGTTTTTTTTTATTAAAGTTAATTTTACTTAGTGTTAATTCTTTACTACGTGATATTGTTCCATCTTTAACGGTTCAGACAGCGTATTGCAAGAGAGCGCGCTGGTGGCAAACTTTTTTCCAACTTGATTCACTATTATCGTCACTGCTTATTCCTTATGTTACTTTACGTAACAAAATATATACCTTAACCTGGCCAAAGAACACAGCTATGAATTAAAAAAAAAACACTTACATTGGATACGTGATTCTCGAGTGATAAGCGCACTAACAGACAAACAGAGAGACTTGAGTTTTATAATACGTATACAGGATGATTCTAAAATCATGGGACAAACATTGAGGGGTGGTAGAGCTCACTAAAACAAACAATTATTGTATAGGAATATATGGGCGGGAGTGACGCGTTGATGCACAAACACAAACATAACACTTGACGTGCAAAACATTGATTATTTACAACGTCGCCGCTAAATCCCTTTTTACAGCAGTGTTTATAATAATTGCTCAAAATTGCTACCACTGACAGTAATGCAAGCTTGGTAGCGTTGGTGAAGTGATTGGCGAACAGATTCAAATACGCCTGGTATTTCACGCACGCGTGCGGCCACACAGGATAGTCGAGCGACGAGGTCTTCAATGGAATCAACTGGAGTCTTGTTAATGAGGGCTTTGAAACGCCCCCATAGGAACAAATCGAGACTCGATAAAAAGGCATTTAGCGGCGACGTTGTAAATAAACAATGTTTTGCATGTCATGTGTTATGTTTGTGTTTGTGCCTCAACGCGTCACTTCCGCCCATATATTCCTATACAATAATTGTTTGTTTTAGTGAGCTCTACCACCCCTCAAAGTTTGTCCCATGATTTTAGAATCACCCTGCAGATAATTAAAACTAGACTCCTATGAGCGTGAAAACTATCTGTAGCTAAGCTTCATTTGAGTAGGCAGGGGCTGTCATTGTGCCAAGTTTGCGTATGGTATAGTATTTGAAGCCGAATGATGTGCTCAACTGTGATAAATATGAATAGTACACATGAACGCCCAGTGTGTCGCCCAAGTCGTTAAATATATAAAAACATTCATCACTGAATGTTTGTTACAAACGTAGTAAATACTAATAACTTGGCGAACGTTTTAAGTATTCACGGAACCCGTCAAGTACAATTCAGTAGCGACAGCTACAACAAACGCATAAGTAATGTCTGGAGTGAAGCAACGTGTTAATCTGTCTGAGAGGGGGAAGGGCAAGACCAACAGACCTTCAGTCCCAGTCGTCGTTTTATGTAAAAAATTTGTTACAGACTGCTGTATTTTTTGTTTTCATTATCAATCTAATATTGGAAATATATTCTATCACTTTGCAGTTTATGGTGATGTGATCAGCATGAAAATATACACAATGTTATTTTTATAAGTAGTCATAGTTTGTAATGAACTCAGAATCAAGAACCAATGCATCGCCTGGTAGACGCAATCCTTTCTGGAATGTGATATCGATGAAAATATTTCTTTTTTTAGCTTCAGTTAACAAATAATAGGTACTCGTTCATGCTTAATCAAGGTATGGTCAAAAACGTAGAAAACAATTTCTGCTCTTGTCATAAGCTCACGGGGAACGTTTTCAAAGTTATGCATGCGTCCAAATAAACTCATGCCTATTTCTAATGGAAATTTAAGTATCTCTAAGAAAACTGGTGTGAATAAATTGGACAATTGGGCACAATTGGACAACATACATTGGTTGCCCTTGAGAATCCTTATGAGTGCACGCTCCACATGCCCTTGTTTTATTATGTGCTAGTATATCCATTATAGGCCTCTTATGAGTGTTTTACATCTGCAGGCGTTTATTAAATAATCTCTTGTAAAAAAATTTTTTCACACCATCTAATGGGGAAAAAGTGCTGACAGATCTAAAAGTGTTCATACAACTTTTTGATGGTGGCTACACATTTTTTAGTGGTTCGTGATCTTTGTTCAATTACCAAACTCGTGTTTCAGTTCCAAATTTACAGGTGCATATACCACTTCAGACCAAAAGTGGTATGCATGTTTTCAGGTAATCTCTCCTATCCTAACATACTGCTGCAGATTATTAGCATTTATATGGTTACGCCTTGTATAAATTCTTTTTTTTTTCATTTCACTCTAAACAAATTATTATGGTGTGCAAAAATGACAACCAGGTTTTCAAGACGAAATTAAGACATTAAAATCTGGCATAGACTATTCACTGTAAACTGAGCACTTTTGAAAGCCCTGCTTAAGATGTACTTGCATGCACATTGTGTATTATTCCACCTTATGTAAAATTAACACTGCCATGTGCCTTATGACTTTATTCGTGCGTGGGTCATGCAAAACTGTGGAAATTTTAAAAAATTAAATATTTTACAAATCTGCTAATTCTTGCACTTATAAACATTATGATATAAAAACAGAAAACAAATAAATCATTTAAGTTTTTGCTAATGTTCACCCGACACTTTTAATTCGACGTTAAGACATGGAACTACTTTCCCTCCATCATTACCAACTTTACTGGGCGCATGCCACTCAGTGTGCCCGTTAAATTACAGAATTTGCAGCTAGGAGCAGTATCTTTTTTCTAAGATTGATTACAAAAATGCTCTCTTTATCGTGAACAGTCTTTAGGCAACTTCCTTACGTTATTAGGTAAAGTTTAGATTTGTATTTATTAATATACAGTTGAACGAACAGGCCAACCTTGAAGTCTCGCGGATACACGTCGTGCACGAGAAAGAGAAAAAAATTTCTTAGAAACGTAGAGGTGATATTAGAATTCTATTTACGTGCCAGAATCGCCCATAGTGCTTCGTCGTTTCGGTGTCTCAAACGTGGAACACGTCTTGCTGTTGGCGGGGCCATTCCTGTTAACCCGGAGCTGTTTTGGCCATTCGAGAAACAGAAGTGAGGGAGCGATAAGGGCGACTCAGACCTGAGTAGGTATCTCCCCGACGCACTTACACGCAAGGTTCTGAAATGGCGTGCAGTGTTCCCGTTGTGCCGCTGGAACGACGAGATTTTAAGCGATGAACCTATAAATTTATAACCGCGAAGTCTGTGGCGAAGTTCACTACATACCCCTATACTACAGTCAATTGACAGTTACTTCCAACTTTTATGAAACCCTGCTAAATTTCTACATCCAGGATATTCCTCCGCCTCGTGCCAAAAAAGCGTAAATAAGTCTAGAAAAATTAAACCAAAGGGACAACGCCCCACGTTGTCTGCATAAGAAAATTTTCTTACTACGCGTTACCAACACACCTATTTTCTCCCTGTTTTCGTTCGTGTTATTATAAATTAAACATTAAAGGTTATACATAAACTACAAGTAAAAGTCAAATTTAATTAAACAAATGATACATTTTTATGTTAACAGAAGTATAAAACGCTTGTAAAACATGACATTTTTTGGAAACAACCAAACACGTCGTGCATGGGGTGATTTTTCAAAGGTTTGATTAAAAAAGTGCGAAGAAACCGCGAACAGACTAAAGTTCAAGTGTTTCCGATCTACAGGATGATTCTAAAATCACGGGACAAACATTGAGGGGGTGTTAGAGCTCACTAAAACAAGCAATTACTGTAATAGGAATACATGGGCGGAAGTGACGCGTTGAGGCACAAACGCGATA
Organism: Clitarchus hookeri; assembly: GCA_002778355.1. Taxonomy (NCBI): domain Eukaryota; kingdom Metazoa; phylum Arthropoda; class Insecta; order Phasmatodea; family Phasmatidae; genus Clitarchus; species Clitarchus hookeri. The sequence goes on along the minus strand of NQII01003752.1, from coordinate 163,431 downwards.
ATAACACATGAAATGCAACACATTAGATGCACGTGTAGAGGTCGCCAAGCATGCGTGACTGTCGGCGGATGTATTTCCAGCAACTGTTTCAACATTTTCTGTACGGAATCACTCGTTAAGTATGCTGCTAACGAACATTTTATGTTTCCGTTAATGTATAATGTTTTTGTGTTTGTCCTTCGACGCGTCACTTCCGCCCATGTATTCCTATTACAATAATGGTTTGTTTTAGTGAGCTCTACCACGCCTCAATGTTTGTCCCGTGATTTTAGAATCAGCCTGTATACATTTTGCGATGAGGCAGTGTGAAAAGGCAGTTGTCAGCCATGTTGGAGAGCTCAGGACTAGTGTTTGTAATGTGTGCGGCGTCTTGGAAGCAGTCTTCATACTTCGTCGCNAACCCTGCTAAATTTCTACATCCAGGATATTCCTCCGCCTCGTGCCAAAAAAGCGTAAATAAGTCTAGAAAAATTACACTAAAGGGACAACGCACCATGTTGTCCGCATAAGAAAATTTTCTTACTACGCGTTACCAACACACCTATTTTCTCCCTGTTTTCGTTCGTGTTATTATAAATTAAACATTAAAGGTTATACATAAACTATAAGTAAAAGTCAAATTTAATTAAACAAATGATACATTTTTATGTTAACAGAAGTATAAAACGCTTGTAAAACATGACATTTTTTGGAAACAACCAAACACGTCGTACATGGGGTGATTTTTCAAAGGTTTGATTAAAAAAGTGCGAAGAAACCGCGAACAGACTAAAGTTCAAGTGTTTCCGATCTACAGGATGATTCTAAAATCACGGGACAAACATTGAGGGCGTGTTAGAGCTCACTAAAACAAGCAATTACTGTAATAGGAATACATGGGCGGAAGTGACGCGTTGAGGCACAAACGCGATAATAACACATGAAATGCAACACATTAGATGCACGTGTAGAGGTCGCCAAGCATGCGTGACTGTCGGCGGATGCATTTCCAGCAACTGTTTCAACATTTTCTGTACGGAATCACTCGTTAAGTATGCTGCTAACGAACATTTTATGTTTCCGTTAATGTATAATGTTTTTGTGTTTGTCCTTCGACGCGTCACTTCCGCCCATGTATTCCTATTACAATAATGGTTTGTTTTAGTGAGCTCTACCACGCCTCAATGTTTGTCCCGTGATTTTATAATCAGCCTGTATACATTTTGCGATGAGGCAGTGTGAAAAGGCAGTTGTAAGCCATGTTGGAGAGCTCAGGACTAGTGTTTGTAATGTGTGCGGCGTCTTGGAAGCAGTCTTCATACTTCGTCGCAAGTGTATTATTTTGTCCATAGGTCAGCACATTGGGGACGCGTTTCAAAGTTTCGTGGGTGAACGTGTATTACAAACACTCTACAGCGCAGTTAAAGATCCAGGCACATTGTCCTCTTAATCGAGAATCTGCAATCTGCAAGAAAAATTTAATACAATAGCAATATCTACATTTTACTACACCGATATGGTGTTTCTTTAAGGCGCCCGTCTACCTGGCGCTTGAACTGCGTTGCAGAGTGTTCCAAATACACGTTTTTCAACGAAACTATTAAGCGTGCGTCCAACGTGCTGATCTACGAAAAGAACACACACTTCAGACGAGAGCTGTTAAGTACTTTCAAAATATCACGTACGTTAGAAACATCAATTCAGAGTACTCCAAAACCGCTAAAAACGGCCTTTCCAAGGCGCTGTAGCTCAAAATGCACGCATCAGATACATACAAAACTACTATAGGGGCCTGCACTGAACCTTCCTAAAGACTTCCCACTAATAAAATAATATGGTCACCGCTGAAAGTCCCATAGGTACACGCAGCACGACGAGAACACTGCACGCCAGTTCAGAGCCTTGCGCTTAGCGGCGATGGCGTACTTGATGCGCGTGGCAGTGTCGCCCTTATCGCTCCCGCGCTTCTCGGCCTAAACGTGGGAAAAAGTTCCAGGTAGACGGGGGCCTTAAGGTGGAAAGGCTTCCTGCCTCATTGATATATTTCCATTTCTCCATAAATTATTTTCATGATTCAATGCAAAAATCGGCCCTGTGAAACTAAGGACATATCTTACCAGTCATTACAGAAACCATGCTTTACTCATGTCATAGTTAGCAAGTCCGGAGCAACAATCTAGATCAAATTTTTTTTTTATATCGCGTGAAAAGTTTAGTTGGAAGTGCAGCCATGACAACATCAAAACTTTAATTAATTGGTCCTGTATGACATTATAGGCTTCGATATGTTTATGTCACATTTCGAAGTTCAGTTACGAAAAGAAATAAATAAACCCGTGACAGAAGAGGGATGATCTATTTATTTACCTTCTTAAGTTTGTTTTGCGTGTTTCATGTACACTAACTAGCAAGAGAGCGCGAAGGGTTAATTTAATACGGACATCTACGGTATTTGTTAGTCTACTCGCCTTTATGCGCAAGACGATCTGTTTTCATTCGCGCAATCGTGCAGCGCGCAGTCAAGGGGATTAAATCGGTCATCGTGTAATTTTGTGGTATGAACTTTTAAGTTCATGATTTATCCCATGCCGCTGGAGTACTGAAACTCCTGTTTCGTTTTACAAAATGCTAAATTTTTCGTATGATAATTATTTACAAACTACTTATTGTTCTTTACATAAAGAAATCTATTTGAAGTTTTCATTGGTTCACAGCACAAACAGCTGTCAATCTTAACATTCCAATGCCAGCACCAGCCAATGACATTGCGTACAATGAAGCTAGGTCGCATCGAAGCTAGTTTCTGGCCGTGTACAGCTACGACCAAAAGTTTTTATAGCTCTGCATAAAATAAAATATCATGAACGAGCATATTCGAGATATTAAGTTTACAGGTTACACTTTCTGGACCGGGAATTTTGCTCGTAAATAGAGGCTGAAAACACCCTTCCAATTTTTTTCATTTTAAAAAAAGGTTTACTCCGAGGCAATTAAACGAGTAACTTTACATCTCAAAGGTCGTAAACGTTTTGAAACGATGCCTGTAAGAAGGTACCAATAGTATTTTAAAATAAAATATATATTTATTGTTATTTAAATGCGTTAAATTTAACAGGATGGCGTAATAAACAACACATTTACCTCCATATTCCCCTCAACTAACTAAAAAACTTAATTACATTTAAAAAACTTAGGCCAACCACACTAACAAATATCAGTAGTACCACGCGCATATACAAGCAAAACATTTGCAAATCTCTGCGCAATTTCTGATGACAAAAGCGTAATTTGTCCTGTTCCATTCTCTTGATATCTGAAGTTTCACTTTTACTTCGCAAATTCTATTATTGGTGATGAATAATATTCTTTTAGAGAGGTGAAAGTCGTCTGCTTTGAACCAGTTTCGAAGCAGAGAATTTTTTTTCATTGAATAGTTTTTTTTTTTTTTTTTTTTTCAAATAAATATATATGGGTAAACGATTAAAAATATGTTTACGTAAAAATAATGCGCTATCAGAGTTATAATTCGTGCCGTTTGCAGAAAGAAAAGGGTGACCAACGCCCGTTTCAATTATCTTAAATTAGACTGTTTATATTGCGATACCGTAAACATCCTTACAAACTTTTTTATTTTATTAACGAACGTTTTGCAACCGAGTATGCAGGATCTTTTTATTTTATTTATTAATAAATTAAGCACGTGCATCACTTGCTCCTCGCACACACTGAATAATGCTTTCATTGCTCTCTCATTAGCATATTTGTACGATCTTGCTGTTGAATCGAATAATTATCCTGCAATACCTCGCCGCATTTTTGCATTTTATATAAGTGTCAGGATCAAAACTTGTTACTGCCCACTTACCGGCGAGTCAAATAAAAATTTGATTTTGTAATAGCGAGATCTCATAAAGGAAAACGGACCATTCCAAATATGGCAACTGGCCGTTATACAGATTAATAAACTCCAC
>NQII01003752.1:99808-154943 GCA_002778355.1 Clitarchus hookeri | reverse complement strand
GGACGGGCGCGGACGATCCTACACGAGGTCGCCGCGGAGGGGGTTGAGAGACATCGGCGCCCGGCTCACAAACGACGGGGGGAGCGCTCCTGTGTCGTCTTGTAGGGCAGTGTGCGTGTGCGCTCGGCCGGGGGCTCCGCGCTCGAGGGGCGTTCAAATAAAAAACATGGCGAGCTGATACTTGCTGCAGAGGGCCGAGCTACCCTTGCCGAGTGTTCCCACGGAGAGAGATAGAAAAAAAAATTAAGAGAAGAAGCCTTGTGACATGTGTTTGTGATATACGTATGTATTTTTGTTTTTTTGTTTTTGTTGTTATTCTTCTCGCTTGGATAAACCGGATCACCGTCGCGGATATGGGGATCCATACGTGCTCAAACCGGTGATGAGTTTGGTCGGGATTCAAGACTCGGTCTTGTGAGGTCCGGAAGGGAAAGGGGGGAAAAAAATGCAGCAGCCGAACCAAGTGAACAGTGGAGGGGTGGCGAACGCCTCCCCGGCGTCCACTGGCGCCACGGGAACTGCCACCACGACGAAGACCCTGGTGAACGGGGGCCGATTCGACTTCGACGACGGGGGGACGTACTGCGGCGGCTGGGAGGACGGCAAGGCGCACGGCCACGGGGTGTGCACCGGGCCCAAGGGCCAGGGCGCGTACTCGGGCTCCTGGCACTACGGCTTCGAGGTGTCCGGAGTGTACACTTGGCCCAGGTAAGCGGAGCCCCAGCCAGGGCTGCTCTCTAAGGCCCCCGTCTACAATCCACACGGTGCGAGCAACGTGCATACCGTAAAGAAGTAAAAAAAATACTTGTGTTTGAGATTGCAAAATCCACAACTAGTATTCGGCGTGGATACGGTCATCTCCGAGTACTCTACGCCAAGTTTTCAACGCCAGCCAATGAGAACGTGAAACGTCATAAAAAGCAGGCATTGCCAACTTACGCTTATAAAAATTCGTGTGCTGGAAAAATTATTTCCTATTCATTTTCTTTTTCTAATTGCCGAGAAAAGCGGTTTTTTTTCTTTCTCGTTAACGCTGATTTTAAACGGACAGTTTTTTTAATTATGTATTGTAAGTAATGTTATTTAGGCAAAGTCGATTGTGGACAGGGCCTTAGACGCTTAGACTGTGTAGTAACTGATCATTTAGTTTATTAGTATTTATTACAGTAACGTTCAAGTAGAAATCCGTCGATAGTCACTTGTTTAGCGATGGTTGTGATTTGGTAGTTTAATATTTTGGCATGTACTATAATCTAAATACTAAAATGCCGAATTTTCGTTACCCGACCTTTAATTGAACGAACCTTGTCAGTTTGAACAAGTTACTTGGGGCGACGCCTCCGGATTGAACAGAGGCTAGGCGGGAATCCTCCTTGGGAGGAAAAAAATTATGCATAGACTGTTCACGGTAAAGTGAGCACTCTTGACAAATACTCTAGTGCATGTGCTCTTGAAGCCCTAGTTACTTTTTTTCCTATCAGCCATTTTTTATCCTTCCGCCACTTTTAGAAATAAATATTACCATTCAAGTAATAAACACAAGCGTGTATATTTCACCGGACACGGAAGTTAACGTCTAAAGCTACAATAAAATATATTTGACTACTATTACAAATGAGAGGGCTTCTAGAAGTGCTCGCTTTACCGTGGATGGCTTATAGCAGCGTTTAAGCCTAAAACCGTTCGATGTTCATTTGTTCAGCGATGGTTGTGGTTTGGTAGTTTAGTATTTTTAGTAAGTTTATTTACGTATCAAAATGCCAAATGCTAGCTACTAATTTTGTGTCACGTGATCTTTCGGTGAACTAAAAGTGCCAATTCGTGCTCAATCTTGATTGGAATCACTTAACCAGGTTGAGCAGAGATGCTAGTCAAGAATCCGTCTTGGCAGGAATTTTTATTCCTTCAGGAAGAATTTACGTCTAAGACATGTCTATACGTGGTACAAACTAATAACGTGTGGTTACAAGGATGCTTGGTATTTGGAAAAATTAATTAAAATTATTACGTATTTGGTTTTTCTCATTTAGAAATAATTTTTTTTTATATTTTATGCTCTAATTTAATATGATGAGCAAGCTGTTTCTAAACATGTTTTGAAATATTGCAAGGATGAACAAATGCGCACAGTAAATGGAAATCTTAAATTTCACCCTAGGAAGGAACTATTGCTACTAAAAGCATCTAGAGAGGTTAAGGGAAAGTCGCACCCTACTGGCACATATATACACCTGTGGTTACAAAACTGCTTGTCTGGAAATTTAAGTATTGGTGCGACTCTAAAATTTGTATCGGTAAATATATTATGTTACTATTTTAATGGTATGTGTGCTTCATACTTCACGATTTTTGTGTTTTTACAATAGACAAGCTGATCCGTCTTATATTTTCGAATACTGCTTGCGCGAGGGATTACATTATCTCGTACAGTGTATGAAACACTACTTAAACTTCCAGATTTCTTTGCGCTGTGAAATACTGTACATGCGAGTCTAACCCCTACTGGCTGCGCCACTGAAAATAATTTCGATACCAAAGGCACGAGTGTTCGTAAACTAACCTAAGGTCAAAACTTTTAACGTTAATTACGCCGAGAAATATAACGAATGCAGTCAATTCTAGGTTACTTAATCGTAAGTTGTTGGGAAATTAGTCTGCGAATAATCGCAAGTCAGGGGATTTTCGTTGATATTTTAGTGGTGTGCGAACGTTGTAAACATACAAACTGGTTCTGGTAATCGGTCTTTACACTGCACAGTTTTTCGTGTCAACGAGTACAAACCAACCTTTTCTTCTGGTAGCTGACCCATTTGACCTCGCCCAAGGAGCACTTCAAGAGGCAGGTTACAAAACCACAAGAGAATTTCCAGTATTACACGTTAAACGTGTGTGAAGTCTCTTTTGATGAGATATTTAATATGATGGTAAAGGAGCTGGGTATCTGGGAAACAATTTTCTAATTTAGTCTCGCCCGAGCTTGCGTGCAAGAGACTCGTTAAATAGAACGCCAAACTTCGGAAATTCAATTACTTTGAGAGATAACTTATTAAATAGTTTTGGCACGACTCTGTGGAAGTTGATCTCGTGAACATGTGCAATTCACGAGTGATATAGTTCTGTGTATTTTAGTTCGAAATGTGCATTTCGTTAAACTAACGCTAATGAATCGCCACACCCCAGAGCTGGAAAAGCATACCTTCTTGTGAAGTGTTAATTGCAACGTGTGCCATTGTGGTGATTACACGAATCCAATTAAAATGTTTAAGTAAGAAAATAGAAAAAAAAAAAAAAAAAAAAAGTTCCCATATACTGCATAATTTAACAGTAAATGTGATGTTTTCGCGGGTAAAAAAACCCTTGATTCCGCAGTTTGTATTTTACGTTGTCACATAACGAAATCAAAACTTTGTTGGGTTTAAAAAATACCGAAAAAATTACAATATTTACGTAAAGAGCATGGCATAAAACTTAAAGATATTTGAACAAAACAATTTTTTTTTTTTTAAGTTCTTGAATCTAAGGAAATGTTTGCATGTTTTTAATTTGTGGCTGTACGTAATTTTAATGATTTTTGCAAAACACATCTTAAAATTGACAGTAACGTTTGCTTCCCTTGTTTGATTATTTTTTTATTGTCTAGGGCATTGGACTTAGGTGAAAAAAAAGTAGTAAATTTGTGATTTCGGTACGTAATTGTGCAGAAATTAGGGCATTTTATTTGGCAGCATTGCATGCAAATATAACATTTTCAGTATTTGGCTAAAATATTTCGTAACAAGAGGCTATTTCACCAGTGTGGCGATGCATAGCATTATTGCAACGTTGGGTACACTTTATTTTGCGGTCTGTAAATTAAAAAAAAATTCAGACATAAGTTATACATGGCAGGGCTACCAACATACGGCAGAAAATGGTTCAGTTCACTAGCGGTTCTAAGTATCCCCATTGGTCAAAGTAGCCTCTTCTTACATAAACTTTATATAGTATGGGGAGTTTATTATCGTGTACTAATTCCCTCTCCCCTCTACCACAACCAATTATTTTTCCCTCATTTTTTTTCAAACTGTAGGTGCATATGCCTACGTCCAGAAATACTACTGTATATTTGTATAGTAAGCTACTTTAAGATTTATATTTTAAAAAAACCTTGGAAACGTGTTTGACATTACGGACAGTGTAAACCCGACTGAGTGTTGCTTATACTAATTGGGGTAAAATCTTACTTTAGTTACTTTACCTTGGTTGGGAAAGGGGGGGGGGGGTTACGGAAATTATATTATTATACTTCTGGTCAAAAGAGAACAATGGAGGATTAAGGGGATGGAACAATAACGAATCAAAATATTTTAACGTACGGGAATATAACAGCACATATTTTTACGAAATTTATTGTTTGCATTTTAGTCTTAGATTTGGATCTTTACTACGAACGTGAAATTAAATTCCATGCAGACGCCGACCCTGTCTGGTTTCTGCCTTTACTCAAAATAGACTGGTTGTGATAATATTGCTAACGTAGTTGTCACGTTCGACTTTTAACCGCCTTTTTTTTCCTCGGGCGTGTTAACCGCCGTACTAATGAAAGGTGTCAGAGTGAGAATGGAAAAGTTAAATTTACTAAGCAGTCCAATTAGTCGCATGGACGGCTCATGTTTTTTTAATGCCTTTTTTTTTTTTGCCAAAATAGAGTATTCAAGGCCACTTCACACGATCAAGTATTCATTGAATTCAGTTACTTTAATTTGATTTATTGAACTAAAATAATCACTTAATTTGCCTTTCAGGCAATTTTTTTTAAGTATCCATGAACCATGCAAGATACGAAAATAATTGGTTAAACCACAACAAATTTTCTTCATAACATAGACCTAGTACATTTTCTTTTAAAAAAAACCGTGTCCTTATTTTGTAATCTCTCTAAATATGTGCACGCAACTATATTATTGTTGTGATTACTTATATCGATACTGTCAGAAAAGCTGTGATCAGCGATTTAAATTTTATATTCAAGAAAATGTAGAACTTGTTCGAAACGAAAATCTTGAATGGAAACGAAACATTTAAGAAATTGAAATATAAAATCGCCACGATTATGACGTGTTTATGACGTCGTTTAGCATTCAATTAATTAAATCCAATAGAAATTGAAGGTTGTTTAAATATAATTTTGATCGTGTGAAATAGCCTTTAGGCTCAGTTCACGATGGAAAAACGTGTACGCAATAGACGTGTGCATATCAGAATGAAAGAAGGCATTTTCACAGAATTGTTCATCGTCGTCGTATGTTTGTGTCACGTTGAAAGCACTTTCGATGCCCACGCGTGCACATGAATCTGCATATGATATACTTCACCATTGCATGCTGAAGCCTGACGGTACGTCAACTAAGCTTCGTGTTGCATCAGCAAGGATACTCTATCGTCAGGGAGAAATTGAAGTGTGACGTAACGTATCTCATTTTCGCATACACCTGCACACAGTTTCATTTATGACCGACACTTGTCGAATGTACCATCCAGTGGTTCTGAGCCCAGAGAAGCCTGACATCCATCATATTCCGTGGTGGTTTCGGACGAGTCTGACCCTTATCATCGCCTGAAGACGGTAACTTATGGTGTCTGCAGTACCTTTTCTGGCCATTCAAACTCTTGGCGAGCTTGCCGAGGATGAGAATAGCAGCTATCTTCGTGCAGGAAATATTCTTGCCTCGGATACTTAACGTGAATGACGCGATATGTGGAGCAGAGACGCTGGAAGTGGGGACTTCAGCCAGTATAATTGCAAGGAAAACGGAGATAATACATTGCATTAATTTTAATATCTTATTTCTAAAGAAAACCTACAATTGGTTTTCCTTGACTCGTTAAAAAAAATGTACAAGTTATGTTATTTGTTAATAAATCCCTAATTTACTCAAATCAAGTTAATTTCTAATCGTAAATGATTAGTCGAACACAACACAAGTGTATTCACAATGAAGCAAAAATTTTTGTACGTATCTTTTGCGTGCGCGGAATTGATCTAGAACTAAGGTCGTATCGGAAATGGCAGATCTTGTTGACAGAATGATCACGTGACCCGATTTTGTATGCAAAAAATGGTGACGTATTTGGTAAACTGGTATTTCTTATTTTGTATCTAGCGGATGTTTACAAAAATACAAAATAACAAAATCAGCGCTATGTTGTTTTTGACGTTCAAAACAACATACGCGAATGCGTAATTGAAAATTTTTTTTAAAACAAATAACTGTAAAAAAAATTACACTAGGTATGTTTTAAAAAGCAAGTAAGTGTTGTGCTTTGTTTATTTCGCAACAAATATTTTTTAAAGTCGTCGTTGCACGATTTATTATTTTCTTATTTATTAAAATATTCGCAGTATACCAGTAATTATTGTAGAAATATTACGTCCGTTTTAAGCATTAAATCTAGATAAAAAAATCATTTTCACTGTTCATGTAAAAATGCGTTGCCACGAGGGGTAAACAAGTGACTGCCGACAACGTCCGAATTGAAACTTACGAAATAAATGACAAATTACAAAATAACGAATTTGTCATTTCGGACACGTCCTAAGCTTCGTATTGTCAAGAGCAGCATAGTAAGTACACGGACAACTACTTCTCACAGAAGTCCCCCATTCGCGGTTACCTGCGGCTCAAACTAATATATATATATAATATATATATTATATATATATATATGGGGATAATTCCATATTATAATCCATTCACGGTTACTTCACACTTTTATGAAGCCTTGCTAAAGTTCTACTTCCAGGATATTCCTCCGCCTCGCGCAAACTAAGCTTAACAAGTCTAAAATATTACACCAAAGGATAACGCAACGAATTCGTGCGCTTTCAGTTGTAATATTGTTTTGCATGGGAACTATTTCTTACCAGGTGCTACCAACATGAATGTTTTCTCACTGTTTTTATTCATATTTATTATAAATTAAATATAATTTATTAAATAAAATGCAGGTAAAACTTCGATGGAACGAAAAATAAGATACTTTCATTTAAACAGAGGTAAACAACGCTTATGATACATGACATGTTTAGGAAATAACTAAACACGTCTTACATAGGCTGGTTTTTGAAAGGTTTGATTCACAAAGTGTGAACAATCCGCTAGTAGACAATATTATAAAATCCTTCGTCCGTGGAGTTTGTGTTCACGTACTTTTTATGATATTCGATATATAGGGTACCGTAGTTAAATTTAAGTTAATTCATTAAAAACTACCACTGATATAAATTTTGCACCCGATATTAACTCATGTAGATTGTACTTTTGCTAATGTGAATTTCTAATGAAAGGTGCAGTGGCCACTAGGAAGCTGGTGCAAAATTACTCGTTCCGATTTAATTTTTATAAATTCCGTGTACACATCTTCAAGTTTTTTTTTTCAGTTATTTTAGTCGAGAAATGATTCAAATACTTGAAAATTTTAGCATTGTAAAAAACTGGAACACTTGTAAAAGTGAGCGCTGAACGATTGTTAGATTAAGTTGAAGTAATTAGTTATTGTCGCTGATAGTTGAAACCACCATCACATGCCAGTTTTAAGGTACGCCACAACTGTGTGAGTTTGGTATCAGGAGCTTAATCCCGAAAGTTATGGTGTGAGCAATCTAACGGTTTATGACTTACTGCTTACTGGAAGAACCGTAAAGGTGGCCGCGCTTAACCAAACGGATTGTGAATCGTTAAATGCAGTCTTAAGCTTAGGATTTCTGGGTTTTTTCAGTATTGCAGTGAAGAAAGAATTGACCGTAATCACGAGAATACACAGCCGTTAAACCACGGGATTCAAATATATACTGAGGGAACTCATCCCGTTGACATCACATAAAGTAGAATTTTCATTCCACCACGGGTTGTGGGAGAAAACCTAAGATTCTTGGATGAATCGCAGGATGCAGCATAAATGTGGCATTCATTAGGAAGTTGAGAGATTCTTCTTTTTTTTTTTTAACTAAACTGTTCTACTTGTTAAGCCATACCAATCAAACACTGGCTTCTGTTATTTTTAAATTTAAAGTTAAATAAGGATTAAAGTTATTAAGTTCATTTGCAAATAAAGTAAAAAACAAGAGGCTATGGCTCTTAAAGTTACTGTGTAGGGTAAGGTTTTAATTAGCTTTATATTCTTATTATTATGATATTAAAATTAGGGATGGTGTGATAAGTCTTTATTAATTAATTTTGGGTTACGTTCACGATCGAAAACCATGCTTATAGTACACAAACAAATTTAATGCTTTTTTTAAATCTTCAAACGCTTGACACCCGCGGCAAAATGCGACACGGCAGGCTAGCAAAAACACGAGAATTTGATGTAATTAGGTAAATTCACGGTAACGACATTTTAAAGTTCTAACACTTACCTGCGTACTCATTAAAATGAAAATAAATTTAACAAAAAATAATAATAATTACCCGCCAGCACACATTGCCAGAAATGGGAATGGCAGCAGTGAAGTTACCAACATAACACACCCAATTTAAATACTAATTGGACTATTCAAGGTGGCACATACGTATTGAGCGAATGAGAACATTATGAAATACGACGTAATGTGCGAATCGGAAACAATAGCGAAACGAAAATGATTTTAAATTAAATTTCTCACGGACATTTTTTTTTCAACTTACGGAAAATAACAGCGCGACTTTCACAAAAAAAAAATTTCAAAAAAATCTGGGTGGCAAGCGTATATTTACTTTTGTTCTTCATTTTGACCTTGCGATGGTGGGAAATGTATATATACAGACACACAGTCCCAAATTAGAGAAATGATTACAAATGCTTTGATCTAGGCAGCCACTGCCGTGGGGTTGGCTACAGTGCAGTGCCATTAAAACGGAGGAAACCGTCCAAGTCTTCATATGTGTAAAAATTAACCCCACGGTTCTAAGTTTAAGNGCAGTGCCATTAAAACGGAGGAAACCGTCCAAGTCTTCATATGTGTAAAAATTAACCCCACGGTTCTAAGTTTAAGCAACAATTAAAGCAGTTTCACTAAATTTACATGAGTTATTGAATTAAGATAAATTATAGTTATACCAAGATCGTCCATGAGTTCGATCCGTCGGATATTAACTCGCANGCAGTGCCATTAAAACGGAGGAAACCGTCCAAGTCTTCATATGTGTAAAAATTAACCCCACGGTTCTAAGTTTAAGTAACAATTAAAGCAGTTTCACTAAATTTACACGAGTTATTGAATTAAGATAAATTATAGTTATACCAAGATCGTCCATGAGTTCGATCCGTCGGATATTAACTCGCATTAGCTACGTGTATGCTGTTTGATCGAAGGGCTGTCTTCAGTATGGTTTCACGTCCAGGGCTGTTTTCTTGTAGAGTCAAGAAACTGTCTCTGATAAAATATTCATGTTTATAGCGACGGGTGATGAGTACCTGCAGACACACAGAAAGAAATTTTGTTTAGTAAAGGTCAATGGGGGAGGGGGGTATGTAGAGATGACAGATGAAATATTGAAACTATAGAAATTATAATTCAAAGAAATCTTCCAGATATGTTATACTTCGCAGTACACGGATAATTCTTTGTGGTTCTTTTGTGTGAAAATGAACCAGATTAACAATAAAATAAATATATAAACGTTAAAAACGCTTAAATTAGAATTTCCCATTGTCTGACTGAAATTCTAGATACACCCATTGATATTAGCTAGATGAATTGATCTTCAGCGTACTACTTCCGTAGCCGTTGCTAAAGGATGTTGGTTTATATATTAAGACTGTATAACAGGGTGTGCATTAGGAAAACCGGAAATTAATTTTTAAAATCAAAATTAGAGTGATAATAATTAGACGATCGATTCTTAAACTATGGTCCGCGGAGCTTTGGAGTTTAATTCGGGGCCGCGGTGGTGTGGTGGGCAAACTACTCGCTTCCCGCCTAGGGCGAACGGGGTTCGATTCCCGGCGGATATTCGCGAGTGGGAATCGTGCCGGGCGATGCCGCTGCTCGGCGGGTTTTCTCGGGGGTGTCCCGTCTCCCCGGCGCTGCTCCATACTCACCTAACTCCAGCCTCATCGGCACTTTAACACCTCGATGTTAAGAGCCGCCAAAATCTCTTCATTTCACTGGAACTTGGTCAGTGGTCCTCAAGTAAAACTAAATTTAATTTATTGTACTTTATTATGAACAACATGATAATCGCGTCGTGTAACTCCCAATCTATCAGTTATTACAGTCGACTGTAAGCACTTCGGATTTATGTAAGTGCGAACAATAAATCAAATGCTAGAAGAGTCAAGATTAAGAATGTACACAGTCGTTTTAAATCACCATTTCGCGATACGCTCAAAGCACCGTACGTCGAAAAAGTAAATCTAAAAGGCGGATATTTTATTTATTAGTTTATTTAAGCTATTTGCTACAGGTCAGATATTATCAAATCTTTGCCGTTACTGTAGGAGGGAATTTATGCATACCGTATACGTACAGCGAGGAAGTGCGAATGGTAAAGTTCCTTTCTCCATGCATCCATTGCAAAGTTCCTATATTAGTTCAGGAAACTGTCTAAAGAATAGGAAAGTTCTCAATTGTATATTAGCGATGCTAGACATTCATATATTTGCAGTCTGATGTGTGGTATTATTTCAGCGCAATTTATAGGTAAAAAAAAAATTCAATTACAGATTAAGTTTACTGGGAATTTTTTACAGTGTATCTATTACCGAGACATTACATGAATATTATCAGCTGCCTATATTTAAACGTTTTACGAACACTTGAACTTACAATGGCGGCAATTTGTAGCAGTTATTACAAACTAGCGAACCGACCCGGCTTCGCCCGTGTGCAATTGATTTTTACTGTGATACACTAATAAATAAATTGGGAAAAGACAATTAATTTATGTGAAAACAGAATTATACTATGTTGGCCAAGGTTTTTAATTGATTATGGCAACCCAAAAGGAAGGAAATATTTTTTACCCGATAGCCAAGAAGTAGGGTATTGTTTTTGGAGTGTATGTGTGCAACTATCTCTTAGTTACCACATTTCCGCTTTTCAGCGTCGATGTATGAAAATCAAAACTTGAGTTTCATTAAGTTGTAACTTTAGAAATAAGTGTACCTAGGTACTACTTTTTGCGCTTGGCTGAGGGATCTTAATCGATCACCAAAGTTAAGCAACGTTCCCAGCGGCACACATTTGGATGGGTGACCGTTTAGTGACATAACAGCTGAGCGCTTCCGGGCTTCGGAGGGCACGTTAAATATTCGGTCCGGGTTGTTATCGATTGATAGCAGTCGTTAAGNTGAGCGCTTCCGGGCTTCGGAGGGCACGTTAAATATTCGGTCCGGGTTGTTATCGATTGATAGCAGTCGTTAAGCCTTTTCAGAGGTCCTTGGGTTGCCTGATAAACTCTGACACCAGAGGAAAAAAATATTTCGGTCACAGTTCCCAGTCGTTGCAGAATTACGTTTTGTTGTTATTCCACAGGAACCGTACAACTTTCCGGGATAAGAAATGCCCTATGTCCTATTCCAGGACCTAAAGTACCTGCATACCAAATTTCATCAAAATCTGTTCAGTCGTTATGGAACTGAGTGGCATCAAACATACACACACGCAGACGTTCGCATTTATAATATTAGTACGATTTAGGCTCCTTATTACTGAAGTACCAAACGGGGGAATCATCAGCTTGTATTTACAGTATTGTCATTCCTGGAAGTTAATCACATTCCTTTTATTTTAAATCGCATATCTTATGACAAGTATCCTAATTCGTGAATTAAAATACCTGGTCACCCGAAGCCTTCTGGTTGGTTCGCTATCAGAAAATGTAGGCTCAGAGCATAGGACATAATAGAAGAACATCCATACAACTAGAAACCGCCGGAGAGATTTATTCAAAATGTAATGCTTAGTATGCATAGTTTTTAGCGAACGAAATTTTGCGACGAGTCCTGACGTCAGTTGACAGTGTTGGTAGACAATGTTTTGTTTTGGTTGCCTTTTCACACACAAAATGAATTATAGTCAGATTTGTTTTTATGTTCAAAATTTAACAGTGATTCAAAATAATTGGCATTTTTTTCTTTCCTTTAAAATGTTTGCTTTCGCGATTGTAAATATGTGGATAAGCTTAAGAATGTCTACTAGTACACTGTTGCGTGTNCCTTTAAAATGTTTGCTTTCGCGATTGTAAATATGTGGATAAGCTTAAGAATGTCTACTAGTACACTGTTGCGTGTACTTTATTCTAAATTTATGTCTTGCGGCATTTCTTAGTTTTTGCAGCGTAACGGTTCCTCCACTTAAAATAAATTCGTCGAACGTTTTATACTCTGCTCTTGTGCACCTGCACGAGAAATGAAATATAACCATTTCCTTCGTGCACACGACCTGTTATGCGCAGTTGTGAATCAATTGGTTCGATACGNCCTTTAAAATGTTTGCTTTCGCGATTGTAAATATGTGGATAAGCTTAAGAATGTCTACTAGTACACTGTTGCGTGTCCTTGATTCTAAATTTATGTCTTGCGGCATTTCTTAGTTTTTGCAGCGTAACGGTTCCTCCACTTAAAATAAATTCGTCGAACGTTTTATACTCTGCTCTTGTGCACCTGCATGAGAAATGAAATATAACCATTTCCTTCGTGCACACGACCTGTTATGCGCAGTTGTGAATCAATTGGTTCGATACGTAACGGTTAATTCTTGTGCTCACGACCTTGTTTTCTATGGTTACTGTTACGCTTTAAATTGTGACCGAAGCTTCAGCGGAGTGCTCCGGTCAGCGAGGCCGTGTTTACACGAACAAGCCACATGTGCTCGTCGATCAATACCTGGGTTGCACGTTCCCCCGCGTAGCTCCTCCTCCCAGAACTCCGAACGTGCGCGTTTAGCCCACGAGAACAAACTCCCGTTTAATCAGCGCAAATAGGATTCCACGTGTTGTTGTTGCAAGCTGGCAAAAACCTCTCCGGAACCGCCTTTGCCGCCATGGCTTCGCCAGCGTTGCGTTTCTCCGGCGGCTATTAACTTTGTGTGGGTCAGCTATAGGCGACAGGCGGCCACTGCGATTCGAACCCGAAACGTGGAGGGTTATAGCCTATTCCCTTGTTTCTTCACACTTTTAGAATCAAACCTTTGAAAAATCACCCCGTGTATGTCTTGATCGGTTGTTTTCTAAATACGCCATATATCACAAGTGTTTAATAACACTCTTAGCGTAAGTTTTATTTTTTTGGTCATATTGAACATTTACTCACATTTTATTTATAAATTATAATGGCTTATTTGTATATATATTAATACGAATCAAAAGTGATAAAATACGCGTGTTGGTAATGCCTAGTAAGAAATGGTTCTTATGTAAGGGCGGTGGTGTTTGTCATTAAGAGGCCAAGGGTCAAAAAATTTATATAAGCAAAACACCCTTTTTTTTTGCGTAGTTTACATGCGTTTTAAATGTAAATTAACACTAGCAAATATCACTAGTACAGAAAATTCTTAAGTATTTAATATTAAGGCTTACTGAAAACCTGCATAATACATACGCACTTTTTATTTATTTTAACGTGATAACTGATGTCGTTTAAAAACAATTATATACATTCTAGAAATACTGCAGCGTTAAACAATTGAAAGTTAAAGAAATCATATTTGAAAATTAAAATCAAATTTGTTTTTACGGATTAATTTTCAACAAATGTATTAGTTTTAGTAAATTAAATTAAACACAAGTTACATATGTATGTGGCCAGAACTAATTTCTTGATTATTTCGTAGACATGGAATTGGTTGGCAATATCCAGGTTGGAAAAGTTTTTTTTTTTTTTTTGCAAATCTCCTATTTGCAACTAATACGTTCTTGCGTCATTGTAGAACGAAGTCGCGTTCTCATACAAGGAAGAAAACATAACAAAAATAAACAGTCCAACATCGATATGGGTGACTTAGACTCGCAGTGCAGTGTTGCCAATTACTATTTGCCAGCTGCTGCCAACTGCGGGTTTATTATTCATTCTCAAGATCTGACCCTTACAGTGGATTATTAAGGCATCGTATGACACCCCTGGCCCCACCGGTTCCACCGGCAATGTTCTTGTGCAAAACATTACTGAACTGAGTGCGCGCGAATGCGGCGCGTTGTCCCTTTGGTGTAGTTCTTCGTACTTTGTTGGGCTTTCTTTTGCATGAAGGCGGAGGAATATCGTGAAAGTAGAACTTTAGCACGGCTTCAGAAAAATTTGAAGTAACCGTGAACGAGCTATAGAGAACTGTACCGCCAAAAGACGTGATATCTAACTTTAAGTTAGAGGTTGCCAACTGCTCCGTGTTGTGCGAGATTTCCCGTGTCCTGGTGTAGACAGAATTATCCCGCATGGACAAGACACAGGACGTAATTTTTTTCCCCCCGTATTTCAGACTTCTCCGAAAGTAAATCGGATATTAATAAAAGCAGTGTCAAGTCGTCTGTCAACAAGTACTGTTGTCGAAGTAGCGTTTCCCGAGATGTGCACGGTATCTGTTCTTCCAGTGCGTGTTGATATCGCCTTTTTAAAGCCGGTTAATTCAGACATTGAAACCACAAATAGTTATGACTATAGTTGCAAATATACTATGTTAAGGGAAAACGTTGACTTATGTGTAAAGCTGAATTTTGCATATTGCTGATAGGCCTAGTTTTTTTTTCTTGTACTTTTTTGTTGCAATTTTCCTTGGTCATTTTTTGGAGGGTGCGATGTGTGTTAAGTTGTCAGAAGGTGACAAATCTGAAAAAGTTGGCAACCCTACTTTACCAAATAGTGCATTATTTTATACTTGTAAGGAGTTCTTCTGTAGCCGGAGTCGAGCTCGGTTCAGCCTGGTTGGGCCTGGGCGTCGTGTTTGTGTGTTGTGTATGCTTGTGTTGAGACGGTGTGTGTATGGTCTAGACTGTTCGCGAGTTTTCTTGCCTTTCGATGTTTGNTTTTACTGCCGTTGGTTTGAGGCTTCTTTTTTTTTTTTTTTTTTTTTTTTGCGATTTATTTTATTTCTGGCTGTACGGGTCTAGTGCCTAAGGCTAGGAGCATTTGGCGCCGCTTTAGATTAGATTTATTTGAAAGAAGACCATTCAACTTGTATACAATATTTACATATAAGTATTCTTTCCTCCCATAGTTTTTGTTTGCATCATGGTATCCCAATCACAATTTTAGTGTTTTTGGGACGTACAAATAAAATAAAATAAATCATTTAAAATTTTTACAAGGGCTACTGAAATATCATATTTTAATTAATTTTAAGGTATGCTCAACAAAACTTATTTAACAAAAAAAAATTATTACCACAAATAAAAAACACAGTAATTCCCTAATTTAAAGAAATTTTTAAAAATTGCTAAAATATTTCATAGCGGAATTTTCAAGATTTTTTGAAGTAGTTCATGGTATCATATTTCAATGTATGTTGTTTCATTTTGGTAAGTTAGTTTATTATTTCTACGTCCCGAAAACACTAAAATTGCCACTAAATATAGTTGGCGTTTTCCCGAAAAATCCGACAGTTGCTTCTATTAAGAATTTTTCTTTAATTATTAGCTATAAAGGCATGATAAAATTGGTTGTAACTGAAATTATTTTTACGAATTTGACTCCATTTGAAATGATACCGGGTCCATGTTGTATGGCTGCTTCGTGGCCGTTGTGGAATAAAATTAATTTTATGTTTTTTTTTATAGTTAATTTTTATGATTTTTTGCTACGTAGTATTCGCTTTTAGAATTTGTCTCTCTGGCTCTATATGCTTGTTTCCAAAGCCATGTTTAAACAGAAATAGATCAGTCGATCGGCTTCACGCGAATGATTGTAATTGCTTCTTTCGTAGGGAAGGATTTTTGGTGATTTTAAATTTAAATTTTGACTGTCGCTAAAATTCAATAAAAAAAACTATTTTCTGTGATTTTAAGTTTTAAAATTACCTGTTAGGCCTTTTCACACGAGCTTACGTGTATCGCCAAAGATTGGTTTAGCTGGAAGACATAATAACAGGGCTCTTAATACGCTATTCGCGGTAAAGTGAGCACTTTTGAAAACCCTCTCATTTGGAATAATAGTCAATAAACATATATTTTATTGTTGCCTTAGACATTAACTTTCGAGTGCGCTGGCATATATACACTGTGCTTATTACTTAAATTACAATATTTATTTAAGAAGGTGGTTTAAGAATGAAAATTTACTGAAAGGAAAAAGTAACTAGTTGCTCAAAGGTGCTCATTTTACCGTAAACAGCCCATAGTAAGCACGAGTGGAAATAAAAAAACTGGCGTGGTTTCAATGTGTTGTTGCATAAGCTTTTGACTTTTGGTTGTATCCACATTCCTGCAACAAAGACACAAGTCCCCTAGTGTTTCTCTCTGCACGCACTTTTTATTTTGACATATCGCACACTGGAATGCCGGGAGTCTATAACGTATCGATTACTATTATCGCACATTTTATCCGCTCGTGGCGTTTCCAGCCAGCACATCCTGTGAGTTTTTTTTACATTAAACGCTAGAACCTACTTGTTTTTATTGTAGCAAGCATGCTTACGCCAACTACTATGAAAGTTATTGAAAGCGTCCCATAGTTTTTTTTAATAATTTTTACAGAGAGCTAAGTAGCAACAATAAATACAAATTTAAAAATAAATATTTGTTATTCAAAGTTATANAAATAATTTTTACAGAGAGCTAAGTAGCAACAATAAATACAAATTTAAAAATAAATATTTGTTATTCAAAGTTATATGTACCTTATTTTCAAAATTTTTTGTTAGTTTACTGACTGCCACTGCTTGCGCATCGCAAATTAAATGAATCACAACGCGAACGTGTCAAANAAATTTTTTGTTAGTTTACTGACTGCCACTGCTTGCGCATCGCAAATTAAATGAATCACAACGCGAACGTGTCAAACGTTAATTTTTAAATAAGTTTGTTTTTAAAATATGTAAAATTAAATTTTGAAAAGCGCGTGTTTGTCTAGCATTAGCGACATAAAAAAAAATTATGTNGTTTTTAAAATATGTAAAATTAAATTTTGAAAAGCGCGTGTTTGTCTAGCATTAGCGACATAAAAAAAAATTATGTAGGCTACATCTTCCCTTTCCAAGGCCACGAGGCTGTTTCTTAATGTAAGAAAATAATTGCGGCCAGACAAATATTACGGGATTGCGCTAATAATTTCACGGTTCACATGCCGCCGACAGCATTGATCGTCACTGGCGGTCGATTTGGAGAGCCGCTTGGTGGCGCCCTGTGTGAGGCTACAGCAATAACTGAGAAAATTGAACTTACTGGAGTTCTCAGTGGTCGTGCAGCACAAGTGAAATATGACATTGATGGGACAGGTTTATCAATTTCTTCAGATTTGACGTGCGGCACACTTCCAGTAACTTGACACACGGCATCTGACCTCCAATATATTTTTTCTAACCTACCGTATTGCTAAGTGTTAAGTGAACGTCCGTGGTAGGGACGGGAGTTTAGGTGCGTCTCAGGGCTNTTTCTAACCTACCGTATTGCTAAGTGTTAAGTGAACGTCCGTGGTAGGGACGGGAGTTTAGGTGCGTCTCAGGGCTGGTCCCATACGCCTACAGGAGAGGGAATCACATGCAAGGAGGCGTGCATCGCGGCAGATAGTGATTAAAGCAGCCATGGCCGCGATTGGGGCTATTAACTGCATCCCCAAGTGTTCCTATAGCTGAGACTACAGCTGAAAAGGGGGAGGGGGAAAACCGGTATACGCACCGTAAAAATACTCCCGACAGGAAAGAAGTTCAAAACTTATTCATGCATTAATGAAAATGCTACGGGAGGCAGCAGGTGTGGATTCCATGCTTTTTAATGTGGAGTTGAAAATCTAGAAGAGAAAGGGGCAGAGCTGTGTGTGTGTGTGTGTGTGTTTTTTTTTTTTTTTACAACTCAGCGCCATAACGGCTGAACAGATTTTGGTGAAATTTGGCATGCAGGTAATTTAGGTCCTGGAATAGGACATGTTATACTTTTTATCCCGGAAAATTGTACGGTTCCTGTGGAATAACAGCAAAATGTAATTCTGCAACGGCTGGGAACGTGACCGAAATATTTGTCAGAGTTTATCAGGCCGCCCAAGGACCTCTGAAATGGCTTAACGACTGCTATCAATCGATAACAACCGGGACAGAATATTTAACGTGCCCTCGGAAGCGCTTAGATGTTATGCCACTAAACGGTCGCCCATCAAATTGTGTGCCGCTGGGAACGTTGCTTTAACTTTGGTAATCGATTAAGATCCCTCAGCCAAGCGCAAAAAGTAGTACCTAGGTACACTTATTTCTAAAGCTGCAACTTGATGANTCCCTCAGCCAAGCGCAAAAAGTAGTACCTAGGTACACTTATTTCTAAAGCTGCAACTTGATGAAACTCATGTTTTGATTTTCATACATCGATGCTGGAAAGCGGAAATGTGGTAACTACGCGATAGTNTCCCTCAGCCAAGCGCAAAAAGTAGTACCTAGGTACACTTATTTCTAAAGCTGCAACTTGATGAAACTCATGTTTTTATTTTCATACATCGATGCTGGAAAGCGGAAATGTGGTAACTACGCGATAGTTGCACAGATAAACTCCAAAAATTANTATTTTCATACATCGATGCTGGAAAGCGGAAATGTGGTAACTACGCGATAGTTGCACAGATAAACTCCAAAAATTACACCCTACTTCTTGGCTATCGGGAAAAAAATATTTCCTCTCTTTTGGGTTGCTGTAATCAGTTAAAAACCTAGGTCAACATTGTATAATTTTATAACTCTGTTTTCACATAAATGAATTGTCTTTTCCCAATTTATTTATTAGTGTATCACTGTAAAACTCAATTGTACCTGGGCAAAGCCTGGCCGGTTCGCTAGTATTATATATATATATCTGTAATGATAGTAAAGAATACGTATGAGGACGGCACTTTCGTTGCTAATCTGCAATATCTTTTAAAATCCTGTATTCTGCAATAAACATGAAAGCTGTCATTACGTATCATACACAGCTAGCATGACAATAAATCGCAGTCGTTCTGGCTATGTCTGTACAATGCGGTCGTGTTTGATGGCTTGGAAAAGTCCCGTCCATTTCCTTTATGACGTTGAATATGGGGTTCAANCTGTACAATGCGGTCGTGTTTGATGGCTTGGAAAAGTCCCGTCCATTTCCTTTATGACGTTGAATATGGGGTTCAAGCTCTTTATAAGCAGATGAACACAGTCGTTTGTGTCCCAGAATGCGGTTTACAGTATTTTGCTCTGCCGCGTCTGAAACCTCTCGGGCAACATGCCCTGGTATTAACAATGTGCGCCCGAAATAGCNACAGTATTTTGCTCTGCCGCGTCTGAAACCTCTCGGGCAACATGCCCTGGTATTAACAATGTGCGCCCGAAATAGCCCTAACCGCTCTGATGTAAGTGCCCGGTTGAGAGGAAACCACCGCACTCCTTCAGGGAGACAGCGACACACTGGTTCCCTGTTAACCACTTTTGAAAATCAAACTTTGAAAGTCCCTGCTCAACCTGCGTGGAGGATGCAAACTGGCATACATAAGTGTGCGAACTTGATTGTAAGTTGAAAGGAGGAAGAAGGTGGAACACATTTCACACTTTTGAAATTGCCCAGATACATTTATTCTTATATCATGGTATCTCCTCTCTCTCTNAAGGTGGAACACATTTCACACTTTTGAAATTGCCCAGATACATTTATTCTTATATCATGGTATCTCCTCTCTCTCTCTCTATCTCTCTATCTCTCTCCCGGTCTCCTTTCTCTCTCTCTATACCGGTATCTCCTTTCTCTCTCTCTATCCCGGTATCTCCTTTCTCTCTCTCTNCCGGTCTCCTTTCTCTCTCTCTATACCGGTATCTCCTTTCTCTCTCTCTATCCCGGTATCTCCTTTCTCTCTCTCTATCCCGGTATCTCCTTTCTCTCTCTCTCGGTATCTCCTTTCTCTCTCTCGGTATCTCCTTTCTCTCTATCCCGGTCTCTCCTTTATTTCGTTCTCTCGGCATTTCCTTTCTCTCTCTCTCTCTTCCCGATCTCTCATTTCTCTCTCTCCCCGATCTCCCCTTTCTCTCTTTCTCCCCCTCCCCCGTCGCTACTTTCTCTCTCTCCAGTTTCTCCTTTCTCTCTTTCTCCCCCCGGTCTCTCCTTTCTCTCTCTCCGGTTTCGCCTTTCCCCCCTCTCTCCAAGGTTTCTCCTTTCTCTCTATCTCCCCCAGTCTATCTTTTCTCTCTCTCTCTCTCCCCGGTCTCTCTACCCCTCGCGTCACTCTACCCCACCCCCACGGTCACTCTCCTCTATCTCCCTCTCACTGCGTGTGTGTTAATGCACGTAGCTATATACGAACATAAGTTATTTTCTTGAATGCCAAAGTTTTGGAAATTTAAAAAAGCAATTTGTACAGAAATGATGAAAATACCTCTAAATAAAGTATTACAGAAAGTATGACGCTACCATTACCATAAGTTTTAAATACTTACTACACAGTAGTGACCAAACACCTTGTTTCCTCTTCCCCAAGGGGCCGCGCGGTGTAGTGGTTAGACTACTTACCTCCCACCAGGGTGAACCGGGCTCGATTCCCGGCGGGTTTGCCCCCGGATTTTCTCATGTGGGAACCGTACCGGACGATGCCGCTGGCCGGCGGGTTTTCTTGGGGATATCCTGTTTACCCCGCCCTTGATTTCGGTGCTGCTCCATTCTCACCTCGGCTCTGAAGACCACGATATTAAGAGCCGCCCAAATATCTCTACTCCTCCCCCCCTTCCCATTTACAAAATCCGGGTGAAGCACCCGTCGTCCGTGATTGCATGTCTCAAGTAAAGCTTGCGGAGACGTAGGAAAAAATATTTTTATGTCTTAACATTGTGATAAAAGTGTGAAGTTTACATTTATGAACACTAAATTTATTACGTTCGATTACTCTTCCATGCATGTAAGTTAATTCCATTACAACATTAACGATTTTAACGGTTCACACACTGGATCTACGCATGCAGAGTTGATTGATTCCAGTCAATGTTACTTTTAAATATAGCGGAATGATATAAAATTGCTTGGAAAGTAGATCCTTAACAGAAATTTCGAAAGTCCTCCGTCGCGAATAACCTATTATCCGGGTTGGAAACCTCATTTGATAAATTATTTTCGCAACAAAGAATGGATTATGAAGGAAGAACTGGAATTTACGATGCATTGTTGAGGTAGTTGAACTAATTTTTGTGCGGGAGGTTCTGTGAGACCATGCAAACTAGCGCATCTGCTCTATTTGTCGTATGATTATACTCGCAAGCACAGAAATGGTAACAATAATTAGGAGCACACTTTTATCATAGTCGCTGTCATTGTAAATTTTCTATGCATAAATTCTTGAACTGAAATTGTATTGGTCAACCAGTAAAAGTTATCCAGTTGAAATTTTTTAATACGTACACTGTTACCTTTTATTTTCGAAATGATTTTGAAATGAAATTTAGTTGTAATCGAGTTATTTGACTCTTAGTTTCAAGGATGTTTATTTTCGAGGCTGTTTCTTATTTTTCGAAGATACTTTATTTTTAGAGGATATGTATATATATATATATATATAATTTTTTTTTTTCGAAGATATTTTTATTTTTGAAAAAAAAAATTTATTATTTGAGGACAATTTTGTTTTATTTTTCAAGGGTATTTTTTATTTTTCGAAGATGATTTTTTTTATTTTTCGACCACAATATTTTTTTTCAAAAATAACTACAGAAAAAAAAATTGAGGATAAATGTTTTACTTTCTGAGGATAAATTTTTATATTTTTAGTGGTCACAGTTTACTTGCTTTTCGTGGATGTAGTTTACTTGATTTTCGAGGATATACACTGGAGAGCCAAACAAACTGGTATAGGCGTGCGTATGCAAATAACAGAGGTATGGAACCAATCAGAGTAACGCGATGCTGTCGGCAGCTAGATCGGTTACTGCTGCTACAATGGCAGGTTATCAAGATTTAAGTGACTTTGAACGTGGTGTTATAGTAGGCGCACGAGAGATGGGACATAGCATATCCGAGGTAGCAATAAAATTTGGATTTTCGCGTACTACCATTTTACGAGTGTACCGTGAATATCGGGAATCCGGTGAAACATCAAAATCTTCGACATCGCTTCGGCCGGATAAATATCGTGAACGAACGGGACAAACGACGACTGACGAGAATCGTGAANCAAATCTTCGACATCGCTTCGGCCGGATAAATATCGTGAACGAACGGGACAAACGACGACTGACGAGAATCGTGAATCGTGACAGACGTGCAACCCTTTCTCAAATTGGTGCATATTTCAATGCTGGGGCGTCAACAAGTGCCAGCGTGCGAACTATTCAACGGACCATGATAGATATGGGCTTTCGGAGCCAAAGGCCCTCTCGTCATGGCAACAACTGACGTGCTGTGTTTCGAAATGCGTAGCGGACCCGGGACCAACACCGCCATTGGACTGTTGATAACTGGAAACACGTTGCCTGGTCTGACGGGTCTCGTTTCCAATTGTATCGGGTGGATGGACGTGTACGGGTGTGAAGACATCCTCATTAATCCATGGACCCTACATGTCAACAGTGGACTGTTCAAGCTGGTGGAGGCTCTGTCATGGTANTTTCCTCACGAGTGGGGGTTTATCTAGGATGTTCCACCCGAGTGGGGGTCTATCTTGCCATTTCCCCCCGAGTGGGGTCTATCTTGGTTCCCCCGTCTCCGAGTGGGGTTTTTTCTAAACGGGGTTTTATATAATTTTCCCGAACCGGGTTTCTTTTGCCGCCTCTGTTTTAAGAACATTTATTTAGATTTTTCACATTATATTCCCAATTATATTACATTTTTATTATAGTTTAATATTAATTTTTTGCTGTCTAACTGGAATCCTCTAGTTTTATAAACTGTTTATCGACTCTAGCATGCTGTTTTCATGCAAACTTTTAGTTNTTGTCTAACTGGAATCCTCTAGTTTTATAAACTGTTTATCGACTCTAGCATGCTGTTTTCATGCAAACTTTTAGTTTTATGCACATTTGTTCCCATTGTAAAGATTTCTTCCATATACAATGTCCAATACATTGGTAGATTAAGTCTAAATATTTTGTATATAGTTGAGAAAAGTTTGAGCATAAAGCACTCTCATAATGGTATCCAGAGGCACGATACTTGAATAACATAAGTTGTCGCTTAGATTTCTTTTGGAATATCGTATTTAATGGTCCGCAGTTTTGAATTCCGACTAACAAGAGTTTGCTACGATTACAAAACTCGTTTCATTGTTGGCTGCTCGATCAATGGAAGATGTACTGGATTTGGAGCATTAGACACAACTGCTCCCCACAGTGGCAATTACTCGAGTTTTTAAATTGCACATAATATCGATTTACAGTGGCTGAAAATAGCACTGGCATTTCGCACTTTTTTTTAATACAGGCGACTTTTCAGGACACTTTAATGATTCCGCGCTTAATTATCTGATCACAAAACTATTAATCGTGCCGTAATATCGGGACAGAACTGCTAAACGTGCCTCTAAAGTCAGTGTCTGTCAAAGATACAGACAGTGTATATCGCTAGACCTTAACCCACGATTGTGAGAAGCAGTTTTAATATATCTCAGAACTGCATCCAACATTTTTTTTTTTTTTTTCACAAACTCTAATACAGTTTAAGATTTCAGTTTTCTTTACATCCAATTTTAAACTTACAAAATTGTAGAGCGATTTTAATGGTACATTTTCTTATAATTATTTATATAGAATTTTAAATTTGATTTTTATTCCAGACTTCAATTTGGGACATGATTTGCTGTTGATAGCATTTTAGACCAATGTTCTCTTTTCTTGCAGGAATCATAGCAGAAATCCTTTCTTTCCCTTTTCCCAGATAAAGAATATATGAGGCTGGGAAACTAGTTTAATAACTTGANTCATAGCAGAAATCCTTTCTTTCCCTTTTCCCAGATAAAGAATATATGAGGCTGGGAAACTAGTTTAATAACTTGACCGTATTTGTCACATATCTTGTATGAGCTTATTATAATACTATAAAAAAATGTTTTACAGTCCATAATGAAAACATTGAGCCCATTAATTTTTAATTTATTAATCCAGAAGACACGTTTGAATTTAGATTATGCTGCAGTTCTAACATTCTAACTTTAAAATAAACATTCCTGTTATGAAATGTATGTAGCAGTTCAATAATATACATGCTAAGACTCATTTAGTTAAGTATTCATTTTTGAAAAGTTTATCTGAACAGGCTCCTTGCCCTTAATCAGAATCTGCTTCAAGCTATTCCCACCCCTTGCGCATTGAGCAGGNTCATAGCAGAAATCCTTTCTTTCCCTTTTCCCAGATAAAGAATATATGAGGCTGGGAAACTAGTTTAATAACTTGATCGTATTTGTCACAAATCTTGTATGAGCTTATTATAATATTATAAAAAAATGTTTTACAGTCCATAATGAAAACATTGAGCCCATTAATTTTTAATTTATTAATCCAGAAGACACGTTTGAATTTAGATTATGCTGCAGTTCTGACATTCTAACTTTAAAATAAACATTCCTGTTATGAAATGTATGTAGCAGTTCAATAATATACATGCTAAGACTCATTTAGTTAAGTATTCATTTTTGAAATGTTTATCTGAACAGGCTCCTTGCCCTTAATCAGAATCTGCTTCAAGCTATTCCCACCCCTTGCGCATTGAGCAGGNAGTTTATCTGAACAGGCTCCTTGCCCTTAATCAGAATCTGCTTCAAGCTATTCCCACCCCTTGCGCATTGAGCAGGTTACTTAGATGTTAATACTCTAAATCGTAAGTATGCTTAGAAGCTGTAATTTGATTATTGATGACAAAATTCATAGTGTTGAAAGTATGACTTTCAAAATTATTTATTTCCATGTTTATAAAAATATCGAAGTATCGAATAAAGGCTATTTTAGTTGTATACTTAGAACGTGGAAATATTTTACATAATTTTTCAACATATATTGGATATCCAGTGCGTTAGATTAACTTTAATCACGAAAATCCACCTTCTGGGATGGGTGAATTGCTTCTTAGTGTATAGACATGAATGACTCAGGCTTAAATTAATGGGATATATCCAAAAATATTTAGAAAGTACACTCATGTTGACACGACAAATTTCTTCAACCCTGGCCGAAACAGATTGAGAGGAGAGGGCTATTAAATTGCGTATTCTTTTGGTATGTACTTTCGGCATTTCACAAAGCTTAACTCCGGCTACAGCAATTTTTCTTGTCTCAAGGGACATACCTTGAGTGAATGTTAGCATGACTCTTCAACGGTGTTTAAAAAGTTACTGTATTTGCTAAGAACGTGTGTCATGGCATGTATTATACACTTAGTGGCAAAATTCACTGGATACCCTACGTTCCCATTGGAATCGAACAGTATAATTATATTTAAGCGAAGAGAGAATCGCTTGAACACACAACATGCATTTACCGTCGTGGGTCAAACAGTTGTATGGTTCTAAAAGGGCGAGACTGCGATGGTCCATTAATTAAGGCACTCCGACAGATGTATCTGCAGTTAAACGACCCTCTGTCCACTGGTAGCGATATCAGTGCCATGTAAAAAATCGTTGAAGCATTAGCCTCAAGCATCGTTCTAGTAGTCTTGACAAACTAATCNGCGATATCAGTGCCATGTAAAAAATCGTTGAAGCATTAGCCTCAAGCATCGTTCTAGTAGTCTTGACAAACTAATCAGGACTGGCGAACTCTTGACGAATAGTCAGCACAGCAAACTACAGACAGCTATGTCAACGATTGCAGAATACTTTCGTCACGACCTACGTAGAGGTCCCAGCCACCTCTCTACTAGTTTCTCCTCTCCCAATAACAGAGAGCAAGGTACCCACCTATCTTTCTCCTGTAGCATTTTCTCATAATGCATGTAACAATTTTTAATTATTTCCTGTCGAAANGCGATATCAGTGCCATGTAAAAAATCGTTGAAGCATTAGCCTCAAGCATCGTTCTAGTAGTCTTGACAAACTAATCGGGACTGCCGAACTCTTGACGAATAGTCAGCACAGCAAACTACAGACAGCCATGTCAACGATTGCAGAATACTTTCGTCACGACCTACGTAGAGGTCCCAGCCACCTCTCTACTAGTTTCTCCTCTCCCAATAACAGAGAGCATGGTACCCACCTATCTTTCTCCTGTAGCATTTTCTCATAATGCATGTAACAATTTTTAATTATTTCCTGTCGAAAGGGTTTTTACGGTGCCTGTGCCGGTTTTTCCCCTTTCTCTTCTAGATTTAGTTAGTTAACTATAAGTACACTAGGNGTGTTTTTACGGTGTCTGTGCCGGTTTTTCCCCTTTCTCTTCTAGATGTAGTTAGTTAACTATAAGTACACTAGGGAGGTTTCTCATGGCGTAACTCGGCCATGGGAAACCCAATCCCTCTTTGCCGCGATGCACGTCCCCTTGCATGTTTTTCCTTTCCTTGAAAGCGTAAGGGGCTAGCCCTGAGACGCAATAATCCCGTTCCTACCGCGGACTAATATATAACACTTAGTTTTAGAGTAGGTTAGAAAAAAAAAACCTACGTAGAGGCCAGTGGTAGGACGGTCAGTTGGGAGGCAAGAGCACTTGATTTTATTGCTATTCCATTGATGCACGTGCGAATGCCGGTTGTCGTTTGGAGAAGTGCAAAAACCTGTAACTGGGCTGTGTGACAGATGGTCTTATGTAGTGATGAATTGGGGTATGTAATCGGTACTTAGATAAATATATGTGGACCTTAGTAGAGGGATTATAGGGACTTTAACCCGTGGTACATTAAAAAAAAAGACTATGAGGAACCCATTGTACATTAAAAATATATTACATGTGTAATGCCTTACAAGACTCAGAGAAGTAACGCGTGTCAAAAAAGTATTCCTTTGTATTATGCAGAATAATAATAATATTGTAATGTGTGCGCATAAATAAATGTGTTTAAAACAATACATAGATTTTTATTTTATATCTTGTTATGTCTTGCTGAATTAAGTTTTAAGGAAACACTGTTGGTAAAGAAAAAATATTTTGTATTTTAGTTTTGTTGTAATTTAAATAAAATATTTAGTATGTCAGTTTTGTTATAATTTAAAGAAAAATATATTCAATGAGACACTAATCATCACTAGCATAACGTGTGTATATATATATTATGTGTACAAACGTTATTATTTAAAAAATAAATAAATAATTTGGAAAAAATAATTTTTTGTTTACGGCTGCGTTTGCTGCTTTCTATAAANTAAATAAAATATTTAGTATGTCAGTTTTGTTATAATTTAAAG
This sequence comes from Clitarchus hookeri, assembly GCA_002778355.1. Classification (NCBI taxonomy): domain Eukaryota; kingdom Metazoa; phylum Arthropoda; class Insecta; order Phasmatodea; family Phasmatidae; genus Clitarchus; species Clitarchus hookeri. Next base: position 127,532 of record NQII01003752.1, on the reverse strand, counting down.
AAAAATATATTCAATGAGACACTAATCATCACTAACATAACGTGTATATATATATATAATGTGTACAAACGTAATTATTTAAAAAATAAATAAATAATTTGGAAAAAATAATTTTTTGTTTACGGCTGCGTTTGCTGCTTTCTATAAANAATTATTTAAAAAATAAATAAATAATTTGGAAAAAATAATTTTTTGTTTACGGCTGCGTTTGCTGCTTTCTATAAAGAAATCATGGATCGAGAAAGCCAAAAACAGAGTTAAAACCACTTCGCTACTGCTCACGGTATGTGATACGCACAGAGTTGGATTATATCCATTCTTCTAACCCAAGCATATACTCTCATCATTAAAAACATTTCCTCCCAAGTTTCAAATCAGTGAGTACATTAGGAAATTTAGACAGCGGGAAGAAAATACACATATGGTTACTCCACGTGCAGCGATTATTCTAGCACCCATTGTCAGCATATAAAACTATCTATACGCTAGCGTCTCCTCACGATATATCATTTTATCCCTGCAAAACTTATTATATGTGAATTATTTATGCGTATAGATAGTTTTATATGCTGAGAATGGGTGCTAGAAAAATCGTTGCACGTGGAGTAACCATATGTGTATTTTCTTCCCGCTGCTGTCTTAATTTCCTTATGTACTTACTGATTTGAAACTTGGGAGGAAATGTTTTTAATGATGAGCGTATATGCTTGGGTTAGAGGGATGGATAGAATCCTACAATTTTGCGTATCTCATACCGTGAGGGGTAGCGAAGTGGTTTTAACTCTGTTTTTGGCTTTCTCGATCCATGATTTCTTTATAGAAAGCAGCATAACGGATCCATACACGAAACATAATTTTTTCCAACTCATTAATTAATTTTTTTTAATAATTATGTTTGTACACGTAATATATATACCTTTGAATTATTGGCAGCTAGTGTCTCATTGAATATTTTATTTTCTATAAATTATAACAAAACTGATATAATAAATAGTTTTTCTTTACCAACAGTGGTTTTTTTTAAACTTACGTGAGCAGGACATAACTAGAGATAAAAAANATAATAAATAGTTTTTCTTTACCAACAGTGGTTTTTTTTAAACTTACGTGAGCAGGACATAACTAGAGATAAAAAATATATATATACGGTTTTAAACTCTCTTATTAATGCACACGTTACAATATTATTATTATTATTATTATTATTATTCTGCATAATACAAGGAATACTTTTTTTACGCGCGTTGCTTCTCTGAGTCTTGGAAGGCTTTTACTTACACGCGTGATATTTTTAAAAAATTTAAAATGACTTCCTTATACTCTTATTTTTTTAATGTACCAGGGGTTATCATAACTCCACAATCTTAGGGTTTTTGAGTTGCACGNCTTCCTTATACTCTTATTTTTTTAATGTACCAGGGGTTATCATAACTCCACAATCTTAGGGTTTTTGAGTTGCACGAGGCACAGCAATATCTTTGATTTTTGCACTCGTGAAATCTCGTGGCGTACGTCTCGACGAGCTGTCGAAACGGCGGGCAGCTGCAATGCTTGTGAAGGTCTACAAAGTTCGTTCCGATGGGGCACGCGTTGCGAATCGCCGACTCTTGTCTTCCACACACACATACACAGGATAATGGGGAATCATGGCAGAGGCCAGCAATGCCGGAATTTTCTGGTACGGAATATTCCCCTCGTCTCACCTTAGTCCGTGTATTTCGTACGTCAGTTTCATGGTGCGGTCGAGGTGCTGCCATGCACACGGCGGTAAAAAAAAGTGAAACTTTGGTTTTCTCGTCTTCGTCACTGTACGAGATGGCAATCTGCTTGATGGCGTAAGAGTCCAACGAGCGTAAACCTTGTATGTTGCAAAACATTTTTTTTTCACTATATGTTATATAAAAAAAAATTTAGTTTCCCATGCACACACAGAGTTTCAAAAATGGTTTACAAATCATTTAAAACTTAGTAAAGGTCCATACATATCGGGAACCTATGTTCTGGGTTGGTTTCCACGCCGGGTAGTTCTTGCCAGTAAACTTCTTGAAGGGGAGAATCTTCCACCGGTACAGCTTGCGAGTAGATAATTTGCCCGCGGACGTCGTCTTGTACGTTCGAGGTCGTCTTGTACGTTCGAGAGCGTCTTGTACGGGTGAGGGGGTCTTGTACGGGCGCAAACTTCGCGAGGACTCCTCGACGGGCCTTGCACGAACCCCTGCGATGTGGCGTGTCGGTAAACTAGGGGATGCAGCCCTAGAAACATTCCTTGCACGGGTAAGCAGTCCCGTATGTCTTCGTCCTGCTGCAGGTAGGCTAGCAAATACTTGAATACACTCGAAATTTCGTTAAGGTGAGCAGACCAGGAGAACTTCTTTCGGCAGGTACGGTAACTCGTCGCGTTTGTCCAAGGCACTAAGCGAGCGCATCCTTCCCAATGCCAAAATGGCCAAAATGATTTTATGGCCGCTCGGACAATACGCGTTCATTTCTAAGAGCGAGAAAAATGACTGATTTCCCGAGGAGGCACAGGGTGCGTCTTATAAAGAGTTTTTAAGCGGAAAAACTAGTTTGCACTCGCGATTAAAGTAAGCCGCCGATTGGTGGGAACGAAAATTTCCGAAAACGCATGGGCAATTAGCCTGTCCAAGAGATTGTCACGTGACGTGATTAGCCAATGGGTGTCCGGAGTGGGTGTGGAGGCCTGTCGACTATGGTCGAAAGGAGGTGAATAAGTGGTGGAGGGGATGATGGTGGTGGGGCAATTAGCCACTGAGAAACATAGGAGTAATTAAATATATTGGAATGGGTGAGGCAATTGGCCAATTGAATATATTGGAAGGGGGTGTGGAGGGGGTCATTCGTCTGCTCGGCCTGGTGCTGGGGTCAGCATCAGCAATGTAAAACACATGATACACAAAAATCCAAGATAGCGGTCGAACGAAGGTGAGACACACACTCGAGTAATTTATAAGCATATGACAAATTAAAATCAAAAGTAAAAACGAAGATGGTGGATGGTGGCTGTGACGCCTACCAAGATGGTGGACTGCACTTTCCAAANGCTGTGACGCCTACCAAGATGGTGGACTGCACTTTCCAAAATGGTGGAAGGTGTATTGGTGGAAGGGGTGTGGGGAACCTCCGGAAATTTAATTTGTTTTTAAATAATTTTTTTTATATTAAAATAATTTCTTAATATTTTTAATATAGTTAATTATATTTTTTTGCTTTTTTTAGTTTTTTATTTGTTTTGTTTTTATTTATGTTTTTGGGTATTTGTTATTTTTTCGAAANATAGTTAATTATATTTTTTTGCTTTTTTTTAGTTTTTTATTTTTTAGATTTTTTATTTGTTTTGTTTTTATTTATGTTTTTGGGAATTTGTTATTTTTTCGAATTTTTGTTATTTTTCCGCTTTTCAATAATTTTTCTAATTTTCGATAATTTTTGCCCGGAGTTTTGTTAATTTTTGTTCGTATTTTTGTTATTTTTTTGGATTTTTAGGGCCAAAGGTCACCTTGATCCAATGTGGCTGCTAGCTGACCTGAATGACAGCACAAACAAACCTAGTTGCTCTGGTCCCAGGTTCCGATGTGCCAAAGTCCTCATAATCCCTCTACTGACCTGGAATATGCTTTACACAATGTGTTACCCGTGTCTCTGGTGACAGTAGTGTAATGGTCTGAAACTATTTCTCTTGTTTTGAGCCCGTCATTAGTTTGAACTGATGTGTCCATTAACTCTGGCATTCACTAAGACAAAAAGCAAGATAACATGTTTCCCCACACTATGGCAACAGTATTGAATATGACCTCTCGCGTTTTGGCACCATTCTCGTTTCTTGAAAAGCAAGCTTATACGTATCAAGAATAACATCGGTTATTTTACCCGGAGTTAAGCAAAACCCTGTAAGGTAAGAAGGAAATTTGCGGGCAAATTATTACGCTAGGACTTAATTTGCTAAGGTGTGAACACTATTTAAATATTTACCACTTGCTTGTTGATGGCTTAGTAAATATCCGTTAATGAAACACTCCACAGTAGTTCGCAAAGAAAATTTTCTATAATCTCTCAGTTGGCACACCGTCCTAGCTGTTTATGTCGCGACATGGCAAACTTTATATCGCTGTAAGTGTTGTTAACTCTCTTGTCCACTTTTCTGTTTGTGTTATACGCTCCATATTACGAGCGGTGCCTGTGATGAATGCCTATTTTAATGTGCCGACTTATCTGTAACTAAATTTTGCCTTATTTTTTGGTGAGATTTGGGGGGTTTATTAGAAGTGTCTAAAAGTGAGTGAAGAGGTGGTATATTTTTTTCTCTAGAACTATGTGACGAGCAAATGAGATACTTGCCATATTTTGTTGTTCTGTGTGTGCATTGAAGCGAATGGCATGAGATTATGTATTTAGTGCAAACATTTGAAAACGTACAATTATAAAATACCTCTGTTTCAAACACGACGTACTATCTACATTTCTGCAAGCATGTTAGCTGAATCTGAAGAGATAAAAGTGCATTTCTGAGTAGAACAGTAGTTTTATTTAGTTATTAANTTGCAAGCATGTTAGCTGAATCTGAAGAGATAAAAGTGCATTTCTGAGTAGAACAGTAGTTTTATTTAGTTATTAATAAAGTCTTTGGACTGTAAATATATATTAAATTACCTTGCATCATATCTTGAATACAATTAAACATGTATTGGAAAAATTGTAGAACAGACTTGTGCATCAAGTATGAAGAACTGAGCACCAAGAACAAAGTAGCGATAAGAGGAATTCATTGATATTCGATTCGTCGGGAAAGAAGAATTTTTGACCAGAATACGAAAACTCTAGATGAAAAGCTCCTGGGAAGAAGGAAGTTTAGAGACGGGCTGAAAACGTTTTTATTATGAATATACGAGTTAATGATGCCGTGAACCTATCAAGAACGAACTTTACAGCCCAGTGTACTACAGTTATTTCAACCAATTACAGTCCTTCACAAATTAAATTTGTCTCGAATCTCATTCTTATATATTGGGATTACAACTCTAAAGTCGTTATTTCTAAATATTTCGGTGTTCGATACATATACTATAATGTATGTTATGTTGTAATTACAATAGTTAATTGGTATATCAATATTTTTAAGGACGAATATAGTGGCATCTTATAATTTTTTGTTAGTTTATAATTTTTTAAAATTAAAAATATTATAGCAATCACTAAACTATTTTAAATCAAAGTAGAATATATAAAGACAGAATCTAAAACGATATTAAATAACATGAATATGTTTCAAAGATATGTATATTCTGTATAAGTGTACATGGTGTGAAAGTAGAAAACTGAAATATAAAATATCGAAATACGGAAACAAGTTCTTAACATGTAAACCGCTGAAAATGTAAATCAATTTTAGTTCACTCGAACAAGACTTCATTCTTCATGGTAATACTGGAGCATTTACTTGATTCGAGTTTGCTCGTTTCAACCTTTACCATAAAATTATTTTTAATAAAAAACCCATAAAATTGCATTGGGCTACTTTGATAACTGATTTCCAAATATATTAGACCANAAAATTATTTTTAATAAAAAACCCATAAAATTGCATTGGGCTACTTTGATAACTGATTTCCAAATATATTAGACCAACTTCTTAGATCATCTTTCAGAAAAATGAGTTCCTTTACAAGGACAAAAATTAAGCCATTTAGCATGAGTGCAGTTGCAGTATTAGTGATTTTAGCGACTAGAGANAAAATTATTTTTAATAAAAAACCCATAAAATTGCATTGGGCTACTTTGATAACTGATTTCCAAATATATTAGACCATCTTCTTAGATCATCTTTCAGAAAAATGATTTCCTTTACAAGGACAAAAATTAAGCCATTTAGCATGAGTGCAGTTGCAGTATTAGTGATTTTAGCGACTAGAGANGTTCCTTTACAAGGACAAAAATTAAGCCATTTAGCATGAGTGCAGTTGCAGTATTAGTGATTTTAGCGACTAGAGATATTGTCATTAAAACAGCCTTGGTACATATAATGTCGCGTAAGTGTCTTCAATCATTCTGCCCCCATCACGAGATGGTTCAACCTTCCCCCCGCGTTGGTAGGTGGTTCTGCCCCAACTCCCCGCGTCGGTGGGTGGTTCTGCCCCAACTCCCCGCGTCGGTGGGTGGTTCTGCCCNCGCGTTGGTAGGTGGTTCTGCCCCAACTCCCCGCGTCGGTCGGTGGTTCTGCCCCAACTCCCCGCATCGGTAGGTGGTTCTGCCCCGGCTCCCTGCATCGGTGGGTGGTTCTGCCCCCTTACCGGATTCAGGCCAGACAATTGTATTAATGCAGCCTCAGGCCAAGTGCTCTCGACCATGTTACAGAACTCCCAAGTGCCACTGTCAGTGCGCTGCTGACCAGAGCAGTGGCGCAGTGGGGTTGGGAGCTGCTAAAGCGAGGCGATCCCCGAGGGCCCAGCGGTCAGGAATAAACGCGGCCTTGTCGAGCCGCCAGACACGTGATCTGAGATCTGACTGCTGATGGTGACTGGCGTCCTCGTTGACGCCTCGTGTGATCGCCGCGCGACACGTCGCTTCCCGGGTATATGCGGGTACCGCCCCCCCTCCTTTTTCCATCAACTGAGTGATGCCAGGTCCTCACTGACACAGGCGTGCACTGCAGAGGTCACTGATGCAGTGGCGGAGTGCAACTCTTGATGGGAATCCCTAAAAAAAAATAATAATAACGCCTCAAGGTTTTGGGCCGCGGAGGTTTAGTAGTTAGACTACTCGCCTCTCACCTAGGCGAATCGGGTTTGATTCCCAGTGGGGTCGCCCCCGGATTTTCGCATTTGGGAATCGTGCCAGACGATGCTGCTGGTCGGCGGTTTCTCCCACTCTTAGATTCCGGCGCTGCCACATACTCACCTCGCTTCACCCTCATCAGCTCTCAAGACCTCGATGTTAAAGCCTGGCTTCATCTCTTTTGCAGAAATACTTCTTTCGCGTGTCATAATGTCGGATTCACAGTGAGAATGTGAGATTATTTAAAATTTACATTTTGTGAGTTGTTTAGTATAATTTTGTGCATAACTTTGTGTGCTATCTGCTTGTTGTAAAAAGTCTAACACATTTATATCTTATTAAGTTCTCGACACGCCGCATATGTGTTTTCGGCGTAATTGTTCATGAAGAATGTGCGGGCCGAGTTTGTCGGTGTTTTTCAGACTCGCCCTGTATACAGCAGCGAGAAACCGCGTAATAGAAACGTTATTTATTTTAACAATTTTACGTTTATTCTGTCAGTGGCGGTTTCAGTATTTACACACAACGTAAGGATACAGTTCGGGCAAAAATTATAGATCTATCGGGGTTTTAAAAATGTCCGTTTACCACGGAACGAGCTGTAGGTAGGAGTGCGTCGGTGTTGAAATCACACTTTTGTCCCAATTCGAACACGCTAATCATATTGCGATATGCTGTCTACTAGGGCGATAATTTGATTGCAAATTTCAGTAGTTAGTATCTGCCCTCATTTACGGCTAGATTTTGTAGGGGCTTGTGTCGTTGAAGCACCATTTCCTTGCGATTTTCTATATTTTGCACTTGTTTTTGCAAAGTTTAGTATTATGATAATTACCGTTCTGATACTACTTTTTCGTGAAGATTTTACTCCAGGCCATACACGTCCTTTCAAAACGTGGAGCGAAGAGATTTGGGTGATGCTTAACATCGAGGACTTTATTATAGCCGATTAGAGTGAAACGAGGTGATTGTGGAGCAGCGCCAGAATGCAAGAGCGGGGAAAACAGGAGATCCCCGAGAAATATCTTGCGACCAGCGGCATTGTCCGGCACGATTCTCACATGCGAAAATCCGGGAGCGACCCCACCAGGAATTGAACCCGGTTGGCCTAGGTGGGAGGCTAGTAGTCTGACCACTACACCACCGCGGCCTCCGATTTCAAGTCCAGGGGGAGGGGGAGGACATTATGCTCCCGCCTACCTGGAGAATTTTTCCGCTTTCCAGGCTAAAAAGTGCGGGAGCGATAAGGGTGACAATGCCACGAGCAATAAGTGCGCTATCGCCGCTAAGCGAAAGTCTTTCAACCTGCGTGCAGTATTCTCGTCGCTGTGCGTGTACCTACGGTACTTTCAGCGGTGCCCGTTTCATTTAATTGGTGGGAAGTTTGTAATAAGGTTTAATACAGTGTCCTTGAGTAGTTTTGTATGTATCTTGCACATATATTTTGAGATACGGCGTTTTGAAACTGCCGTTTTAGCCATTCTGGAGTGCTCTGAAATGTTGTTTATGTTATGTGCGACGTACACAACAGCCCTCGTCTGAAGAATGTGTTCTTTTCGTAGATCAGAACGTTGGACGCACGTGTAATAGTTTCGTAGAAAAACGTGTATTTCAAAAACTTTCCAACGTGGTTCGAGCGCCAGGCAGATAGGCGGGGGCCTTAATGTTCACTTTCCCAGTGAAGTGGACAGTTATGTGACCTTCAAGCTGCTGTTGCGAACGGTTTTAGCTATCCCTACATTACGGACGGAGGTATTTAGTGTACGGAACAACAAGGAGCACTTCAGATTGTATGTCTGAGTAAGTGAAACTTTTTATAGTGTAACTAACAAGAACTTTTAGAGATATAACAAAATCAAGTATAACTGAAAATGATTAACATAAATAACTGATAGTGTTGTAACCGTGAAGTTTTTATTTTTCAACTTTAATATTTTCCTTGATAGTCTTAACGTGGATTCTGAATTTACGGGAAAATCGTTCCAGCAATCGCTAGTAATGGACCGTAACTGCTGGCAAAAAAAAATCTTTTGCATTGCTGGTCAAATTTAAACTTGTCACCTCGTAACGATAGTCGATCACGCCGACGAAAGTTAACGATGATATATGTTCGTTCTTTTTAACATTTTTTAAAACCTGCCACCATTGACAAACGACGTATCTTTGCTAATCTCTGTTTATAAGAAGAAAAAAAATGTTTTAACAATACCCGTTTCGTGCTCCGGCATTTGCAGATTACAAAACGTTTTGATGATTAACTGTCCCAGGACATGTAGCTCACAAACCTTAACTAAAGATGATCCGCTGAGTTCGCAAAGACGTTGCTTTCGGGATGCAAGGTTCTTCGTCCAAATCGTGGATAATCAGTGGGTGATATGCGTTATTAGATTTAAGCTGCCTTTCGCCCTAACAGCTCTCGTGGGGGTCCTTTGTCAGTTCAGTGAAATTGTAGTTAAATCCTTGACGGATGGTGTGCGTACAGGATGAGGCAAGTGGGCCGGACCCAAACATTATGTGAGGAATTTGTATTTATCTTATTATGGACGATGTTTCCCATGGACGTTTCAAATGACTGGTTTTGTGTACAGTAATAAAGAGCGTACTGCTTGAGAACTTACCTTGTGCTTAAGGGAATCCATGGTAAACAATATTCAACGCCTCAAGGTCACATCAGGCCATAAGGAAGCATTGAGACGGTGGTAGAAAATAGCATAAAAAATCTTCGCGTGTGTTTGTGTTCCCACGAAGAGTTTTACACTGTGTCTATAGGATTTTAATAACCGCAATCTGTTCTTAAAAGATAACATAATTGTCGCTATAGTTTAGAACACTGTTTTACAGAAGAATGAATATCTTAAACAGAGGACCACTTACAGCGATTATTACTTTACTTTGTCACTTTTCGGGGCCACGGTGGCTGAGCGGTTAGACCGCTCGCCTCCCACCACGGCGAACCGGGTTCAATCCCCGCTCGGTTCACTACGGATTTTCGCAAGTGGGAATCGCCGCTTGTCGGCGGGTTTTCTCCGGGATATCCCGTTTCCCCCTCCCTTTCATTCCGGCGCTGCTCAATGCTCACCTCGCTTCACACTTATCGGCTTTCAAGACCTCTCTGTTAAGAGCCGCCCAAATCTCTTCACTCACTCACTCTTGACACTTTTCAGCGACCGAATTTATGTTTCAAAAACGAGATTTACGAATGGGCAACCAAAATATCATGTTTCATTCCTGTCCTTCGAACCGTAATCTGATTGCAACACTCGAGTTTGTAAATGAATCATGGACACCGAGCGAGTTAACTTGTCGAAAAAGAATTAGATTATGGGAATTCAAATTGTTGTCGAGGACAACGTTTAATTACGATGGTAACTGTTAGTTAACTGTAAATCACAAGAATGCGCATTAAGAAAAAAAAAGTAGGCCGTATCAGTAGTCCCTGAGAGAGACATTCAGAATTAACTCATAGAAACAAACAGCACATATTTCATCACAGTTAAATATTTGCAATGTGACTTTCACGCAGGTTTCTTTACTAGCGTCATTTGAAGAAAGGGAAAAGCGTAGAGGAAATCTGCAGAGTACTGCACCGTGCAGGTGAGACCGGCAACAGCCTCGGCGGAAATCTGGCAGTAGAATTGGTACCAGAAATACTTACCTTGGCTTGATTTCAAACAGCGAAATATTACCCGAACCTGGTGTCTTGGTCCCCCGTGGACGGCACAGCACAACGCACGTAACTTTGTTAGTAGTTTCCTGTTGAGATACATATACTGTCGTGGATTACCCATCACTGAGCGCTCGCTAGGTGTCGGTTCACTCTAATAAATTATTCGCAAATTTATTATACTAGCTGTGCCCGCGGCTCCGCTCGCGTAGACTACAGAATTATTGTTTAGTTTTTTTTTTAATAAAGTTGAATTTTACAGCAGGCTTGAATTTTACGTATTAATTTATTGAGAAATTAAATGGTAAAAACTCTTATTAGTATTTNAAAAAAAAAAAAAACTTTTGTATTGCTGGTCAAATTTAAACTTGTCACCTCGTAATGATAGTCGATCACGCTGACGAAAGTTAACGATGATGTATGTTCGTTCTTTTTAAGATTTTTTAAAACGTGTCACCATTGACTAACGACCTATCTTTGCTAATCTCTGTTTATAAGAAGAAAAAAAATGTTTTACCAATACCCGTTTCGTGCTCCGGAATTTGCAGATTACAAAGCGTTTTGATGATTAACTGTCCCAGGACATGTAGCGCACAAACCTTAACTAAAGATGATCCGATGAGTTCGCAAAGACGTTGCTTTCGGGATACAAGGTTATTCGTCCAAATCGTGGATAATCAGTGGATGATATGCGTTATTAGATTTAAGCTGCCTTTCGCCCTAACAGCTCTCGTGGGGGTCCTTTGTCAGTTCAGTGAAATTACAGTTAAATCCTTGACGGGCGGTGTGCGAACAGGATGAGGCAAGTGGGCCGGACCCAAACGTTATGCGAGGAATTGGTATTTATCTTATTATGGACGATGATGCCCATGGACGTTTCAAATGCCTGGTTTTACGTACAGTAATGAAGAANGTTTCAAATGCCTGGTTTTACGTACAGTAATGAAGAACGTACTGCTTGAGAACTTACCTTGTGCTTAAGGGAATCCATGGTAAACAATATTCAACGCCTCAAGGTCATATCAGGCCATAAGGAAGCATTGAGACAGAGATAGAAAATAGCATAAAAAATCTTCGCGTGTGTTTGTGTTCCCACGAAGTGTTACACTGTGTCTATAGGATTTTAATAACCGCAATCTCTTCTTAAAACATAACGTCATTGTCGCTATAGTTTAGAACACTGTTTTACAGAAGAATGAATATCTTAAACAGAGGACCACTTACAACGATGATTACTTTACTTTGTCACTTTTCGGGGCCGCGGTGGCTGAGCGGTTAGACCGCTCGCCTCCCACCACGGCGAACCGGGTTAAATCTCCGCCCGGTTCACTACGGATTTTCGCAAGTGGGAATCGCCGCTTGTCGGCGGGTTTTCTCCGGGATATCCCGTTTCCCCCCTCCCTTTCATTCCGGCGCTGCTCAATGCTCACCTCGCTTCACCCTTATCGGCTTTCAAGACCTCTCTGTTAAGAGCCGCCCAAATATCTTCACTCACTCACTATTGACACTTTTCAGCGACCACATTTATGTTTCGAAAACTAGATTTACGAATGGGCAACCAAAATATCGTGTTTCATTCCTGTCCTTCGAACCGTAATCTGATTGCAACACTCGAGTTTGTAAATGAATTATGGACACCGAACGAGTTAACTTGTAGAAAAAGAATTAGATTATGTGAATTTAAATTGTTGTCGAGGATGGATGTATATGAATGTCTGCAGAGTACTGCACCGTGCAGGTGAGACCGGCAACAGCCTCGGCGGAAATCTGGCAGTAGAATTGGTACCAGAAATACTTACCTTGGCTTGATTTCAAACAGCGAAATATTACCCGAACCTGGTGTCTTGGTCCCCCGTGGACGGCACAGCACAACGCACGTAGCTTTGTTCGTGTTGAGATACATATACTGTCGTGGATTACCCATCACTGAGCGCTCGCTAGGTGTCGGTTCACTCTAATAAATTATTCGCAAATTTATTATACTAGCTGTGCCCGCGGCTCCGCTCGCGTAGACTACAGAATTATTGTTTAGTTTTTTTTTTTTAATAAAGTAGAATTTTACAGCAGGCTTGAATTTTACGTATTAATTTATTGAGAAATTAAATGGTAAAAACTCTTATTAGTATTTCTCTGTTATAGATATACATGTACAGTGGCTCACATTAATATTCGGCCACCGATGATTATCGCAGTTGTATGGCCTTATGTTACATTAGAAATGAAGATAAACATAAAACATATTGCACAATCATTCTTGTGTGCTTTAAATGAAATGCAATAGTAGCCAATAACTGAAATGAGCAGTGTAAGTTAATGAAACACAATATTTTGTCCTCGCGTGCTTCATAAGTACGCCACTTTAATATTCGGCCAGTTGTGGTGGACGCGTGGCACAGGCACGATGCACATTGCGTTCGTACCTCGTGTCATTCCCTGCACGCTCTCTGCGCTGAGAGGTTGTATTGGGTAGCTCTGTTGACTGCGTCAGTCAGGCAAATGGGACGTAGGGCAGGAATACAACGTTTGAACAGCGGCAGCTGGTCATTTTTCATAATGCAAAAAATAAATATCGACGATAAATTGCAGAGCACTTGAATCTGCCGAGGTGCGCTGTTGGAAACATTATAAGAAGGTTTCAGAAGGAAGACAGAATAGATTCGGTACCTCAAAAACGACAGCCAAAGAAACTAAGCGAGAGACCAGAACGTCTAGTAATCAGGAAAATAAAGAAAGGTCCGAAAATTAATGCTTGTAAACTTACAACGGAGGTACTCGGTGAATGCGGAAAGAACGCCCATCCAGAAACCATACGACGAGTTATCAAAAGAGCAGGATTTAATAGCAGGGTATCTAGAAAGAAGCCTTTCATTAATGAGGCAAATAGAAGTATCGACTTACGTTCGCAAAAGACCACGCTGACAAAGATGAAAATTGGTGGAATTATGTTATTTTTGCTGATTAGACGAAATTGAATGTGTTTGGTTCAGATGGCAGGGTAACAGTATGGCGCAAGCCAAATCAGGAGCTAAAACCTGGGAACATACAACCTACTGTGAAACACAGTGGAGGTAGTATTATGATCTGGGGCTGTATATCTACAGCAGGTGCTGGAGAGGCTGTACGTGTCGATGGAACAATGAAAAAGGAAGACCATCTCAACACCCTGACAGCAAACCTACACAAGAGGGATGATAATCTGGGCATTAGGAACACGTTTAAGTTCTACCAAGATAATGACCCAAAACAAAAGTCATACATTGTCAAGAGCTGGCTTTTGTATAACTGTCCCAAAGTCATTAACACACCTCCTCAATCACCCAACCTGAATCCCATAGAAAATCTGTGGGATGAACTCAAAAGAAGACTGCGTACTACAACAATTAGGTCCACAAAAGAATTAGAGAAAAGGTTCAAGGAATGATGAAGTAACATTGGCTCCGAATGTACCAGGAATATAATTGCTAATATGCTGCAACGCCTGCGAGAAGTAATTAAACAGAATGGCCATGCGACCAGGTACTAAAAAAACTGTGTGTTTAGTTTTTAAAGAGGATTATGTTTGTGTTTGAATGATGATGATCGAATATTAAAGTGGCGTACTTATGCAGCATGGGATGACAAAATCATATTTTTTGTTAAGTTGCATTGCTCATTTCCGTTATTGGCTACCGCTTTATTTCCTTTAAATCACACAAGAATGATTGTGCAATATGATTTATGTTTATCTTCATTACTAATGTAACATAAGGCTACGAAACTGCGATGATCATAGGTGACCGAATATTAATATGAGCCACTGTATATGACACTGCGGTGTTAATTTTTTGGTCTTTTTATTCTACACAATTCTTTACTACGTGATATGGTCCCATCTTCAACGGTTTAGACAGCGTATTGTAAGAGAGCGCGCTGTCGGCAAACTTTTTTCCCCACTTGATTAAANTCCCATCTTCAACGGTTTAGACAGCGTATTGTAAGAGAGCGCGCTGTCGGCAAACTTTTTTCCCCACTTGATTAAACTATTATCGTCACTGCTTATTCCTTATGTTACTTTACGTAACAAAANAGCCACTGTATATGACACTGCGGTGTTAATTTTTTGGTCTTTTTATTCTACACAATTCTTTACTACGTGATATGGTGCCATCTTCAACGGTTTAGACAGCGTATTGTAAGAGAGCGCGCTGGCGGCAAACTTTTTTCCCCACTTGATTAAACTATTATCGTCACTGCTTATTCCTTATGTTACTTTACGTAACAAAANTCGGCAAACTTTTTTCCCCACTTGATTAAACTATTATCGTCACTGCTTATTCCTTATGTTACTTTACGTAACAAAATATATACTAAAACCTGGGAAAAAACATAGCTATGAATTGAATAAAAAAAACACGTAAATCGGATAGGTGGTTCTCGAGTAATAAGCGCAATGACTGACAGACACAGACGTTGCGTTTTATAATATGTAAATATGAGTGTGTAAGTAGCGAGAAAGTGCGAATGGTAAAGTTATTTCCCATAGGTTCATTCTAGCGTTCCTGCATTTGCTCAGCAAACAGTCAAATGCCGTAGGAAACTTCCCAACTTTGTCCAGTAGTGACGCTAAACATTACATATTTGTTGCCAGACGTGTGGTATTATTTCCATACGATACGTGGTTTAAAAACTACCAACTGAGTTTACCAGAAATTTTTTTTTCATCAGAACCATCCATTATGTCTTACACATCATAATCGTGGGTCAAAAGTTTATGACACTCTTCGCAAAGAAAATGACATTCTCCATTAATCGATACCAAAATTTGTCCTTAGCAATATATATGATTTTCTGTAATTTGTATGTTACGCTTATACATGAAAGTGAAATTCTAACTTTTTGTGCAATAAACGTTACTTATTAAAAAAGAAAATAAATTATTGTAGAGTTTTAGGTTTTGATATATTTGTTATACGCTTAAATACTTAATCTGAAATGCGTACATACACATAACATAACTCTGGGGCCATGACATATACGTTATTTGTTATTATTAAAGCTATATATGCATGATGGCCTTGTCAAAATAATTCTAATGATTACAAAATGGTTGAAACAGAAAAAAAATTCTTTAGATGAACAATATTTGAGACATGATGGTGCCAGTTAATTAGTTGGGGACCCGTTAGCTTTGACATGCGATGTCGCTGATTTATTGAGCTTTATTTGGTTACATGCTGTTGCAATATTCTCCTTAGTCTCAGAATACCCATAACATGATATAAAAACTTTTAAAAGGACAGTAAAACTAAACTAAAAAAACGAGCCAGTGTTGGCTGTTGTCGACAAATTTGCAAGTGATATGCAGATAATTCCATTGATAAAATATAATCTGCTATCACAAGGGTATGATTTGTAGGGGGGGGGGNTGCAAGTGATATGCAGATAATTCCATTGATAAAATATAATCTGCTATCACAAGGGTATGATTTGTAGGGGGGGGGGATAGCTATATTGTCTCTGAGAGAAAGGTAAAGGAAAAACAATAT
This sequence comes from Clitarchus hookeri, assembly GCA_002778355.1. NCBI lineage: Eukaryota > Metazoa > Arthropoda > Insecta > Phasmatodea > Phasmatidae > Clitarchus > Clitarchus hookeri. Next base: position 111,554 of record NQII01003752.1, on the reverse strand, counting down.
GAGTGACCAATAAATTCCTTTNAGGGGGGGGGGATAGCTATATTGTCTCTGAGAGAAAGGTAAAGGAAAAACAATATGAGTGACCAATAAATTCCTTTGTAAATGTAATAAAACAAAATAATACGACAAATCAATGAAGACAACATATACGAACACGATGGCGAGGCGTGAACAGGCGACGCAGAGAGAGACAGAAAGAGACAGAAAGAGACAGAAAGAGAGAGAAAGAAAGAGAGAAAGAGAGAAAGAAAGAGAGAGAGAGAGAGAAAGAGAGAGCAAGAGAGAAACACAGACGAACGGAACAGACTACCTTCGACCACAGGCGCGGAGCTTCAAGAACTGGAATCTGCTCCAGTCTTCAGGCGCCCACAGTAAGAGGTTAACTAGCTGTGTGGAAAATATCGAAAGATCACATTGCTGGACACGGGGTAATCTATTTTTAACACTAAAATACATCAGTTGTGGCTATGAGCACAGACCGATTAAGGTAAATTTAAATTATTTTGCTGAACAGCGGAACAGCTATACGTGTATAAAACACGTGCGGTGACTGTCAAAGATGCTTTACACCGCCCGCAGTACCCTCGTTAACCCCAAGTCAAACGTCACTGCAGGAGCACGGTGGCTTTTCGGGTCAGGAGGTTCGTTACCTTGTCGCGGCGGCGGGGGGCCATCATTACGGTTTTATGAATATCGGGGTAGGATTTACCCCCATTCCTCCCGTTCCGCAACCCCTTTGTAGTTCTTCTTCCCTGCATCACCGAGGACTGGGCGAGCGAAGAGATTTGAGCGGCTCTTAACATCGAGGTGTCGAGAGCCGACGAGGGTGAAGCGAGGTGAGTATGGAGCAGCGCCGGAATCCAAGGGGGGGGGGGAACTAGGAATCCCCCGAGGAAACCAGCCGACCGGCACGGTTCGCACGTGCGAAAATCGGGGAGCGATCCCGCCGGGGATTGAACCCGGTTCTCCTGGGTTGGAGAATAGCAGTCAAATCACTACACCGCCGCGGCCCATTGGAAACTGGCCGCTACAGGAGCTCCTTGTTATGAATGCGCTCCATTACTTTACCTACCTCTGCCTCTTGACATATGTAGTATATTCGCAGTATCTTCATACGTTTTGAATCCAACCTTGGAAAGATCACCCCATGTATGACGTGATTGGTTTTTTTTCCCCTCCTAAATATGTAATGTAACGCAAACGTTTTATACTACCGTTTACGTAAAAGAATTTTTTAGTTAAATTTCTCTTTTACTTATATTAATATATATAATTTATAATATCTCATGTATAATTGTGACTATAAACAGGGAGGAAATGTTTATGTTGGTAATGGCTAGTAAGAAATTGTTCTGATGCAAAATATTATTAAACATAGTGCGCACAAAATGCATTGAGTTTATCCTTTGGTGTAATTTTATAGCCTTAGGCTTTGTTTGCACGAGGCGGAGGAATGGCCTCGAAGTAAAACTTCAGAAGGACTTCGTAAAAGTTGGAAGTAACCATAAATAGGCTATTATAGTAAGTTCAGTTTCTGTCCTTGGATGCACGCAATTTAAGGCGCTAACGATACTAAAAGTTTCTACATTTTTAGCATAATACATATTTTTCCATTGTCGTACGAAATAATAGCCTGAAAATAATGTGACGGTGTACGATTACTTTCCAAATACAACTAAAAAGATTAGTAAAAAAATCTAATTGTCTATTTTTGTAAAAATCTCAATTTAAAAAAATATTAAGCCTACGTTAAGCTGCAGCTCAAAATAATTATCCGTGACATAATAACGTCATGATAATATTTCCTTGGAAATTTGTTATGTGGTTCGCCCGTATTTCAATTTTAATATTTTATAGAAAACTTAAAGTTGAATTAGCCATAAGTTAAACCCTCACCGCATATAAACGAAGTTTCAGATTTCAAACATGTCGCGACATGCAGCTCGTGTGACTTAGAAAAAACTTAAGCTGAAACCAAACTTCGTGTTAAAATAACTGTCAGAAATTTGCAAGATTCAAAATCCAAATTATTTGGTATTTTTATGAAGTTTAATCATTGATACAGTGTCAAGAAACAATAACATATTCTCTGTGTGGAAAGAAAAAAACATTTTACTGCTTTTACAGCCTTAACACAAATGCCAAAGGGGCCGCTGTGGTGGAGTTGGGTAACGCCGTGGAGATCCGGATTACATTCTCGGCGATGCTAAATCCATATTTTACTGCCCGGCCACAACAATCTCGCGGATTACCGCATGACGGAAATATGGCGGAAGTGGCTTCTGCCGGGTAGTTTGCTCGGCCACCTCTGTTTCCTGCCAATGAATTATTCTGTACAGCAGAAAAATTCGCCGGTTCCTTACCCATTTCTAAATATGCTTTAAAAAATACGTCTGTTCTTAGGCTTGGCACCTAGGTATTTTTTTTATAAATGCTGTAAAGAAATGTACACGATGTTGGAGCTATGAAAGAATACTGTATATATATATATATATTATATATATATTAGTATTGATTTCTACACATGGGATGACCTAATGTCGGTTATTCTTCTGTGCGTGCCTCTCGGTGTATGTATTCACTGTGGACCATTAACAGTCCATTAATAAAACTTTCGCGTGTCATAGTTTCTGGTATGGTATATTCACGTTTGTTTAAATGTTTTATTTCTTAATTAAGTATGAGCATTTATCGAGTAGTTGGTGCTTCTTCCTTACTGGACACCGATAAAGTGAAAATTCCTAGAGCATAAAAGGTTTGTACGCGTGTTAAAATGGGGCAACCAAAAAATTTCCCTCCAAGATTCGTCGATAAATAATGAACGTTCGTAACTACAGATTAAGCTAAAGATTCACGTATAACTGTGATAAATGTAAAAAAAACCAGTTTGTTTATGCTTTTTGTTATGTATTAGGCCTCTTACGACACGAATTATATCAAGGCCAATCTTGAAAAAACGCGTTCAGTATTATGACATTCAGCGCGTTGGATAAGGCGTTAGGAGTAACCAATATTTTTTTTTCCAGTAGTTATAGGTCATTTGAGATTAAACCAACCTTTAAAAAACTCTTGTGCCTGCGCGTAAATTGTTTTAATGATAACAATTACTAGAGTACGGTAGTGTCAGCACCTATTGGAAAAAAAAATTTCCCAGTTTTACCGTTTTATTATACGCCTCAATATTATAAATAGGTATTGGTGTAACAGTATCATATTTATTACAATTTAATAGTTTAACTTCGTTAAAGACCGTCTTATGGCATATTTACATTTTATTAATAACCCGTTTGAAAAACCACCATTTGTCTTTTTTCTAANATTAAACCAACCTTTAAAAAACTCTTGTGCCTGCGCGTAAATTGTTTTAATGATAACAATTACTAGAGTACGGTAGCGTCAGCACCTATTGGAAAAAAAAATTTCCCAGTTTTACCGTTTTATTATACGCCTCAATATTATAAATAGGTATTGGTGTAACAGTATCATATTTATTACAATTTAATAGTTTAACTTCATTAAAGACCGTCTTATGGCATATTTACATTTTATTAATAACCCGTTTGAAAAACCACCATTTGTCTTTTTTCTAANGTTAAAGACCGTCTTATGGCATATTTACATTTTATTAATAACCCGTTTGAAAAACCACCATTTGTCTTTTTTCTAAGTGAATATCATAAGCATTTTGGGTGTTAACATTAACTTACCTTTTTTTGGTTAAGTAATATTGTTACTTATATTTCACGTATAAATTATTTGCAGCATAGTAGCAATTAAAAATCAGGGGAAAAGTGATGTTAATGGCTAGTTAGAAATTGTTATTACGTAAGATATGATTGAGTTTCTTTTTTACATTTATTATAAACTAAATGTTTCTTAGTATTATATATTGTTTTTCAGGAATCGAGTGTTCGGAAGAATTTCATTGTGTTAAAAAAGTTTACTTTGGATTCCCTCTCCAGTGGAGTTTTCTTCCAGGCTTTCGTAACGTTTTATTTACATGCTGCGGAAGAATACGAAGCGAGTAGCCCGAAAGTAGAAGTTTATCACGGTTTCCGAAAAGTAAAATTTTATCGGGGCGTCCGAAAAGTATAAGTTTATCGGGGCGTCCGAAAAGTATAAGTTTATCGGGGCTTCCGAAAAGTAGACATTTATCGGGGCTTCCGAAAAGTAGACATTTATCGGGGCTTCCGAAAAGTAGAAGTTTATCGGGGGCTTCCGAAAAGTAGAAGTTTATCGGGGGCTTCCGAAAAGTAGAAGTTTATCGGGGGCTTCCGAAAAGTAGAAGTTTATCGGGGGCTTCCGAAAAGTAGAAGTTTATCGGGGGCTTCCGAAAAGTAGAAGTTTATCGGGGGCGTCCGAAAAGTAGAAGTTTATCAGGTCTTCCGAGAAGCTGGAAGTAGCCACGAACAGACCATATACCGCGTGGACACCAGTAACGGTGTCCATGAAAATGCTTGTTACGTGCCCAATTGCGTGCGCATGATTTAATTTTGGGAGGGGTTGGACCTAAATTTATGAAGCCAGTACTTTGCTCAATAAGAAAAACCATATGTTCGTAATGGAAGAAAAAAATTTGAAGTGCACACTCAAGAGAAACGTAATGCGACGTTTATTCCAATTTTCAGTACGTAATTTTCTGTTTGCTTTCCAAAATTGGCTCGTGTTTATTTAAAATTTTACTTTTTTTGGGAGGGGCTGCAGCACCTCAATATCCCCCTTGTGTACCCCCTTACAGGTGGTGTAAAAATATATATTGAATTTAAATATAAACTTTTCTGGCCTTTCAAAATTTACGAGTTTAGAAATGCACTTTAATAAAGTCTCGAAGGGAATAAATTTAAGCTTGTCGCGTAGAAACAAATGCCAATCCTAGAGTAAAATGATAATCTTAGAGGTCGATGCTAGGCATTTAGCGCTGGCCACTCGGTTCCACTCATTGATAAGCGTGACTAATCTGGAGCTCCAGACGTCACAGCGATCGCAACCTTGCTTCTCTTGCCAAGCGGACGGCACTGGTGGAACTACTTTGCCAGACCTACTTATTACTCATAACGCGATTGCGTCCCCTCGGGTTTGGCCAGCGAGTTTCGAATTGGCCACCGAGACACCCGATCATCTGTGCCTGTGCATATAACTGATCACTGAATTTTATGTGTTTGAATAGGGGCAGCGGTGGCGTAGTGCCCAGGGGGCTCGCCTCCCATCACGGCGATCCGGGTTCGATCCTCGGCGGGTTCACTCCCGGATCTTCGCATGTGGGAATCGTGCTGGACGATGCCGCTTTCCGGTGGTTTTCTCGGGGTGCTCCCGTTTCCCCCGCCTCTGCATTCCAGCGCCGCTCCATTCTAGGGTTTCATTTATGTCATGCCCAGGGATGACGGTCACCTACGGGTCCCAGCTGGAAAGACCGTCACTCGGAGGGTGACGCCTTGCCCTGGGTACACGCCATTTATTTATTTTTATGTGTTTGAATTTTTTATATTGGAAATGACTAATTGACCGTTTCAGGCCTGATTTAATTTGTTTAAGGTGATACAAATAAGACATATTATGATGCGGGCTGTACTTTAAGCACACGGAGCACTTGTTTCGTTGTCAATGTTGACGTAATAACCATTCACAGCCTGGAACAGTTAACGTGGTTTACGAATCAGATATCCGTAAGGATGATCGTTGGGTATCGAGCTTCGATCTGCGGAGTAGAAGCCATAAATAATTTTTCTTCGTGTATCTACACAAATAAGTACACTGTGTCTGAACGGGTTAAATAAATCTTCTGCCGAAATATGCCTGACTAAGTTTTCCAATTAGATTCTGTTCGGCCAGCATGGCAGATTTAAAAAAAAAACGCAAGTTCCCGGTGTTACCCTGCGATACAAAACAGGATTTAGCTTTTTGTTTGTGGGAGATTAACGTACAGTGGAAAGAAGTGCTTCTAGTATAACCTTTTAATAGGTATCGGCCACCAGGAGGGGAGGTTGGTGAGGCCAGCGCCTGTTCCACCGGGAACTTGCCGAAATATGCCATTGCAGATGTAAAAAGACGAAAAAAAAACCAGTGTGTGGTATAGCACACACTGCAATGTAACCAAGCAAAGATATTTGGTACACAGTATTCTCACGAGGAATGCAGCCAGATTTTTACATATGAATGAGTCAGACATCGTAACATGGGTTCCTGTCAGTCAGTTTATTTTCTTTGTTGTCACCCAGTAATTTCTCAGTTTAGTATATACAGAATGTTTCCAAACATGTGGGAAGTAAAAGGGGAGCGGATGATACACCTAAACAGTCCCTATGATCATATGCCCTAAAGTCTACAGTTCCCCCGAGTTTCAGGCCTTCCAATGTTGTACTGGACGTATTCGCAATAGTCTTTCTGGCAAATTCCAGTCCAAGTAGCTGTAGCCATGTTCGTGAGCCGGCAGTGATACGTCACTATACGGGAAGTTCCTTGAAGTGCCTACCTTGTGCGTGAATGCACGCCTGAACACGCCTCCAGGAATTGCACGTATCTGCTGGCGACCTTGTCCCACTCGATGGCGGAGCACTGCTGTGTCTGTAACTGGAGTTGCATGAACAATTGCAATTGAGGTCCNATAGTCCAGTGGATTGACATCCGGGGTTCGAAACGCACGGTACCATACGTTGGTCGGCTGTCAACAGCACAATGGGACAGGGAAAAAAACACTCGAACCATTCCAGCCGATCGCATTAACAAATACACTTCGTGAGAGTTCGACCATTACCGGCACGTGTGGTACAATGCTGGGAGGTGTGTAAAACGGAAACAATCAATTTTAAGACGTAAGTTAATAAGTACATTTTGTGTAGTTTTGGGAGTGTACTCTCCACTGGTTACTTCCCACATACTTGAGAACTTATTATAGGCCTATATTATCTTGGTTGTTGCCTCCGGTGGCTTCCTATCGTGTTGTCTGTTGCCTCGTATATTTGCAAAACGGGCAGGCTAATATTTGTGCGTGCTTCAAAAAGCGGTTGACGTCTAATCTTGGCTTACGTTCTTTCTACGCCCCGTGTCGTCCTGTGGGGTTTCTGTAGCGACGCAAGCCTGCAATGATGTCCCGTCCGCAGTAATTTTTCGTAACATTGTCCGTCATTATGGAATTAGTGGGCGTCGAGCGAAGTAGGACAAATAGTTCAATTCCTTGACGTCGGACGAAAAGTGTGACTTCTAATTTTTTGAAACAGACTTTGTTTATTTTCTGATTGGTTAACGCACACGAGTAAGAATTGTGATATTAGAGTCTATTCACGGCATCTTTACACTTTTTTGAATTAAAGGTTTTAAAAAATCACCCCAGGTATTACCCGTTTAATTGTTTCCTAAACTTTTCGTCTGTCACATCCGTTTTGCATTTCTTTCAACTTAAAATTATTTTCTTTTCAGTGAAATTAAACTTTTACTTAAATTTTGTTTTTACATTATTATATTTTATTTATACTGAATGTGATTAAAGATTGGGAAAATAGGTGTGTTGGTAACTTGTAGTAAGAAATATTTCTCATAAGAGAGTCGTTATTGTGATGGTTTTGCTTGATTTTTGTTTTCTGGCAAAATGTGGTTTTTGTAGCATCCGAAATGAAAAAAACGCTTAAATTGAGAGTATAATATTTATATTAAAGATAGTAAGAACAACTTTACATATCAATCAAATGATTATGTAATAATTTTAATCTAAAAAATTTAATAGTTAAAATTAAGATTTATTTTTAAACTTAAAAATTTTAATTTCTATGATAATTCTAAAAATTAAATATTTAATGCCTTAATTCGGTATATCATTGCCTAGATTTTTAAATGAAATCCAAATATTAAATATTTACATCTGAAATTAAATTAATTTTAAAAATTTAAATATTTACAGTTTAAATTCAGAAATAATTTGAATTAATAAATTATTAAACAAATTTGAATTAGTAAATATTAAATTTAAGTATAATAAACTTAACTTAAAATTATTAATTTATAGTGCAGTGTTTGCAGCTATTATTGCATACGGAGCTGTTATGTGGTATAAACGGCCTCAATTGCAAAGGCATAAAAGGAAATTGGTAATTGCTCAAAGGGCGGCACTGCTGACAGTAACGAGGGTACACAGGACAGTACCCAATGATGCACTTCCAGTATTGGCGGGGGTGTTGCCAGTTGACCTATTGGTCAAAGTTCGTGGAATTATGGCGGGGAGAGCACGGAACGGAGGGCTCAGTAAAGAAGAAAACCCAAGATGTTTTGATTGAAGTTGCTAGGGAATGGTAAAATAGATGGTCGAGGTCAGAAAAGGGAAGAGTTACCTTTGAGTTGCTTCCAGATGTGCAAGAAAGGACGAAGTCCTAGTGGATTACCATGGACCACTAGAGTGCACAGCTATTAACGGGACATGGCAACTTCAAGGAGAAACTTGGTAGATTCCGTCTGGTGCAACCTCCACTGTGTGACGTTTGTAGAGTTGATGAGACAATGGAGCATGTAACCATGAACTGTTTGAAGACAGAAGATGTAAGGGAATGGCTCCAAGGAATTGCAGAAAGAAAGGGCATTGACTTAAGATCGTAAAATGCAATGAGAGAGAGACAAAGCTCTTCACAAATTATGGCAANTCGTAAAATGCAATGAGAGAGAGACAAAGCTCTTCACAAATTATGGCAAGATTTCGCCACAAAGCAAAAGGCTTGAGCAGTGGTTCCCAACCTGGGGGCGATCGCCCCCCGGTGGGCGATTTGGGTTCTAAGGGGGGCGATATATTTGTGGGGGGCGACAGGGGGGCGATCAGTATGTAAAAGCAGAAAAATAAACTAACTCTTCTGTAGAGTAGAATCTTAAGTGTCGCAGAAACACGGTATCGTTTTAAAAACAAATTCACTCGTTTTTAAGGAAATTATGGGAAAAAATATAATCTGTATTATACTAAGCAGGTGTGCAAGATAGAGTTGCGTTATTCCTCAGGGAATCGTTGGTCATGCGCCGGTAAGGGAATTGGCGCGAAGTAGTTGAGTCACCAGCTATTTTTAGCTGGCAAGGTCACAGCGCTACCCCCTGCCCCTCCACTATCATTACCATCACAAGTTAGTAGTGTTGCGGCCGTGTTGTCGTTAGTGCGTGCACATCTAGTCTTCGTGTTAATCACAACACTCACCCCAGTGTGTCATATGTCTTCTAGTAGGCTACGCCAGTGACATTGCGATTACATTGTGCTTATCTGTTTAGTATTCGTTCGTTAGTTTTGAAGTACGGAATACCGCGCATGATGGATTCGAAGAAAAAGTGTCGTCAGTACTCAGCTGAGTATTTGAAATACGGTTTTAGTGTGTCACCAAAAAATGTGCAGTTTCCACATTGTCTTTTGTGTGATAAAACATTTAGTAGCAATGAAGCCATGAAGCCTTCGCGGATGAAAGAACATTTATCAAGAGTGCACAGTGACAAAATGAATAAAGACGTCAGTTATTTTCAAGAGCTCAAAGCTAAAGCAGAAAAACGTACCAATGTAAGTGAACTATTTAAAAAACGAGTAACCAATCTTGACAAAGGTCTTCTTGCTTCTTACGAGGTAGCATTATTGATCGCTAAATGTGGCAAACCACACACGATTGGCGAAACTCTTGTTTTACCTGCTGCAAAAAAAATTGTTGAAATTATGTTAGGCGAGGGCTCTAGTAACAAAATAAGCCAATCAGTGCCTTTAAGCAACAATACTGTTTCCAGGCGAATTGATGAAATGGCTGCAGACGTCGAATCAAAACTTACAAACATGTTAAGAAAATGTAGATTTGCATTACAGATTGATGAATCTACTGTAATTGATAACAAAGCAATTTTGTTGGCCTATGTGAGATTCATAAATGAGCAAAAAGAAATTACCGAGGAAATGTTGTTTGCAAGAAGTTTAATCACTGATACGAAGGGGTCATCCATTTATAATGTAGTAAAAGAGTATTTTGAGGAAAAGGAAATTCCACTATCAAACGTAAGCGCCTGCGCTACAGACGGAGCTCCCGCCATGTCTGGTCGCCATGCTGGGTTTCTGGCACACCTGAAGAAAGAAGTTCCAGGCGTTATCACCATACACTGCTTCATCCATCGCCAACACTTAGCAGCAAAAAAGTTAAGTGGTATACTGCATGATACTCTTCAACTAGTGATTAATGGGGTAAATAAGATAAAAGCCAGTGCCCTGAATGACCGTCTCTTCCGACAACTGTGCCATGAAAATGATGAGGAATTTGAGCGGTTGCTCCTTCACACGGCCGTGAGGTGGCTTTCAAAAGGAAACTGTTTGCGGCGATTTTTTGAATTGTTCGATACAGTGAATGAGTTTCTCGATTCTTGTGACCCTGAATTGAGTCAAGCGTTGAGACTTCGCAAATTTGAGATTGCATATCTGACTGATATTTTCGAAAAACTCAATGAGGTCAACAGGAAGCTGCAAGGAAATAAGATGAATCTTATCAAAGCAAAAGGCATTATCAGTTCCTTCATTGCCAAGTTTGCCATTTTAAAAGGCAATATAGATCGTGGTGAACTGTGTCAGTTTCCATCCCTACAAAAATGCTCAGAATCCCTCAATCTTCAAGATGACCAAATCTTCACTTTCACGGACCACCTTGACAAGCTAAAATGTGACATGGAATCAAGATTTGAAGACATTGCCAATCTTAAAATTCCAGATTGGGTTTTTGATCCTTTTTCGTTTGACGCGGTGGACACCCTTGAACATATTTTGCAGACAGAGTTTTTGGACCTGAAATATGACTGTGAGGCAAAGATGATTTTTAAGCAGCATGGTTACGAGTTAGCCTGGGTAAAACTCATGGACTCTTATCCAAAACTGTGGGAAATAGTTGAATCCCTTCTAATTTCATTTCCATCTACATATTTAGTGGAAAAGGGATTCAGCTCTGTCATCCAGCTCCTTACAAAACAAAGGAACAAATTGGATGTTTGTACCAAAGGAGACTTGCGCCTTCACCTGACCAACATACAGCCGGATATTCAGGCTTTGACTGCAGTCCACCAAGCACAAGGGAGCCATTAAAAAGGTAAATAATTAAATTGAAATTATAAACATTTTGTAAAATTCTATGACGCAACTTTTTTACTCTCATTCTGCAATCTACAATTTAAGTTCAGGTATTTGTACACAGCTAAGAAGATGTCTTTGTTAAAGTAATCTTTCCATGGTTGTTGTACACGGGTTAGCAACGTGAGTAGCTAAAAGAAAAAATACTTTGAACTGTACTATTTACAAATATGTCCGGGTGAAATTTATTTTGGGTTCAAAAGGACAATACTTAAATTTCATTAAAATCGTAAAAGCAGTTTTTTGAGGGAACAAATTTTTTTTTTATCTTTATCCAAAATACGGTACAGCCTTAAAATACCCACATAACCACCAAATTATTACACTCTTCATTTAATTTGAAATAATTCTAAAAAATTTGTTTCTTCAACAGGTTTACAAGATACCCAAAATTTAAATTGAACTCAAACTCATGAGACGAGACTGATAAGAGGAAGAATTCTGTATATATCTTCATTGGTTAATTATTTGTTGTATATAGTAATAAAAATACACATTTAACAGAATAATTCAGTCTATTATTTTTACAACAACTTGTTTCTTACATTTAAATAAGGGTATACCGTATTAAGAGAAGGGGGGCGACAGGGGTGAGTTGTCTTCCACTAAGGGGCGACACCTCATAAAAGGTTGGGAACCACT